>JAOQMS010000005.1:8689722-8702164 GCA_027563885.1 Erythroxylum longipes
AAAATATTGTGGTTTACAATTAATGTTTTATTATTCAAATTAATGTGATGCCATGTGGAGTAACTGTAGTGATCGCATGTAATGCTCCCTTATCATAGGATATGTACCGGAATGACCTATGGGCATCCCGGTGCGTACCATACGGTAAGAGGGTGTTACAATTTGTACATGATAGGTTCATTTATGTGCCAACACCATATACAAATGAAAGTTTGGCAACCGTGTTGGAAGACTATTTGATTGATTTTAATATTGACAGTAAATTATCCACCATAAAATTCAATAATTGTAGCATGAATGATGTTATGATTGAAAAGTTGAAGAATAAGATAAGAGTTTGGAGCTTGTTAGTTGGTGGAATGTTATTCCATATGCATTGTTTTGTGCATATTCTGAACTTAATTGTGAAGGATAGATTGGATATCATAAAGGATGGAATAAATTCGATTCAAAATAGAGTAGTATATTTGTGCAACATGTAAAAGAGTTGAGAAATTTGAAGAAACTACACAATATCTATGCTTTCCATGTACAAAAGTGTTGGTTTTAGATTGTCTAACTAGATGGAGCTCAACCTTTAAGATGTTGGAGTCAGCAATCCAATATGTTGATGTTTTTACTGGGATGAGACGAAGAGATTCTTAGTACACTTGCATGCCTATAGAAGAGCAATAGGAGTTGGCTAGAGAACTTTCTGCGAAGTTGGAATTATTTTATAATGCGATTGAATTGTTGTCAAGAACAAAATATCCAACTTTGCACTATTGCTTTAGCACTATGTGTGAGATAAAGAATGCTTTATCTAATTAGATGTTTGATTCTAATGAGCTTATTCAGGTTATGGCAGAGCAGATGATGAAGAAACTGAGTTCTTATTGGTCTATATTTAGACATATTGTTGCAGTCTTATTTGTATTGCACCCGAGATACAAGATGGAGGGGGTTATGTTTATGTATAATGTGTTGTATGGTGATCGATCCCAAGAGCATGTAGATGTCATTAAACAATTGTTACAACAATTGTGGTATCAATTGTTTGATGATTATCAGCTCATAATGGACAAAATTCATTATCGAGATCACAATAGTTTAGGCTATTCAACTCTCGTTTTAGTTTCAAGTTTGGGCTCATCTTCTAAGAGCATTTTGTTTACTTTCAAAATTTATGAAAGAAAAAGTGATATGACCTCATACAATATGATAGAATTAAATAAATATTTGACAGAAGATTGCGTACCCAAAGTTAAAGAAGTGCAGTTCGATATATTATTATAGTAGAAGAGTTATGGAAATAATTTTCGATCAAGTAAGTAATTGCACGAGACTTATTAGCAATTCCATCATCAACTGTTTCTTCGAAGTCTGTTTTTAGCACTAGTGGTTAGGCTATTGATTCTCGTCATGCTTGACTTCATCCTTGTACTGTGGACGCCTTTATGTATGCCAGAAGTTGGTTAAATGATGAAAATATTGAGGTCAAATCCTTTTCTTTTTGGTATATCAATTTCATCTATTTTTTTATATCATCTTACTTAATATTGTCTTTTTGATTTTTATATTAATATAACCATAGGGATTAATGTGTCGGTGACTAGTTATACTCATTGATCAAGTGGACATTATTTTGATAAAATATTTAAAGATGAAGATATATTTAATTATTTATTAATTATTATCATGTCCTTAATACTCATTTAATTTTAATATTACATTACTAAATATAATGTTTAGACATACAGATGAAGTGGTGCAAACCATTGATGATTTTGACTATAACGATTAGCTGCTTTCTCAGTATATCTAGTCTCTATCATCTCCAGTCTCCATTATGATTTTATCTTATTTTTGTAAATTGTATCATTTTTTATAAAATGCTTTGGATAATCATTTTATACAGTTAAGATTACTATAATTAATGAATTTGGTTTCATCTTAGCAATATATGTAAGTTTTTATTTATTTATGTATTATAAAATCCCAAATTTTCTTAATAAATTGAAATCTGTAATTATAATTAATTGAATTGATCACTTTAATTATAATCTTTTTCTTTCATTTCCTATAATCATATCCTCCTTTATTAATGAATTTGGTTTCTTCTTATTCATTTTATCAATTTATGTAAGTTTTATATATTTATTTATTATAAAATCTCAAATTTTTAATTAATTAAAATTTGTAACTATAATTAATTGAATTGATCACTTCAATTATAATCTTTTTTATTTCATTTCCATTAATCATATCCTCCTTTATTAATGAATTTGATTTCATCTTATTCATTTTATCAATATATGTAAGTTTTTTATTTATTTATTCATTATAAAATCCCAATTTTTCTTAATTAATTGAAATTCATAACTATAATTAATTGAATTCATCACTTTAATTATATTCTTTTTCTTTCTTTTCCTATAATCATATCCTCCTTCATTAATGAATTTAGTTTCATCCGATTCATTTTATCACTATACACAAGTTTTTATATATTCATTCATTATAAATCTAAAATTTTATAATTTTATTAATCAATTGAAATTTGTAACTTCAATTAATTAAATTAAACTCTTTAGTTTTAATCTTTTTCTTTCATTGCCTATAATTTTATCCTTAATTATTAAATAATTAAAATTAAATTTTTTTAAAAATTTGAGTATGTCCGAGCCTGATCGGCTTCGAGCCTATTGAGTCCAATTGGGCCTGGTCCATCGCTATCCCTACCTGGAGCATGTAACTCTTTGCAACTATGTGAAGTCACAATTCTTGAGGTAAAATTTACAATAAAATCTGAAAATTCTCAATAAGCTATCGGACGTCTAGTCTTCACCTACTGAACAAGTCATGCCCTAATAAGCCACCCAAGCAATGCCTTACGCTTGTAGCATACTCACCCACCATGCACTCTAGCTAAATTTCCCATCCACAATGAAAAAAAAGTTAGTTTCTTTATCTTCTCTATTTCATTTCCTTTTTTTTGGCTTTATTATTAAACATTAGGGGTAATGTTTTAAATAGGTGTGAGATTAGAGATATTTTTCCTTATTATGATTTTATGGTACATTGAGCATTTTTAGGTTGTTTTAACACTTTATTTTAATTTCTTGGTTTTACCTAATGCTTTTGGAAGTTAACAAAATAGGGTTTTCCAAAGAAATTTTTGTTAAATTGTTTTGAATGAATTGGATTGTGTGAGCAAATTAAGACTAAACATAATGATAAGTTGAAATAGCTAGGGTATGCACTTAGACAAAGCGAGACGATTGATTAATGAAGTATTGTATAAGGATTAGGTGAATTTGTATGAAACATGTGAGCATTTAAAGGATATAAACATCTTATTTCTATCCATTTTAGTTTGGTTTGTGTTCTTTGTCATTTGAAGACCTCTAGAACTTGCATTGAACTAACTTCAATTGTTGTGATTGCATGAGACTACAATAAGATAAAGACACTCATTGTTTCAGTCATTTAACTTCAAAAGCCACCTTACTTCAAAAGCCACCTTAATTATCCATCGTTCAACCCCTTTGAGCCAATTCAAATCCTTTTCTTTGTATGTTAAACTCACATCATAAACCTACGGCTATCATATATTTATTTTTATGTTATTTTGGGGATGAAAGTAACTTTGCTTTAAATTTTGTTTTCAAAGCTACTCATTTTCTATTTAGTTTAATTTTGCATGATGGCTGCCTATTGATGGTTTATTTTATAGAAAATAGTATTATATATATATAAGAATAAAAGAGAGAATAATTGTAGACATAGCATATCTACATTGACAGATGAGTACTTGGCCACATTCTATTCTTAGCCCCTAAAATTTTCAAATGCCATATTAAATATGTGTAGTTTAGCCTATAATTTACTCTTTTTAACCCAAGCCCCATTACAACTATTTAATATAAGTCCTTTTAATTCATGCCTTCTTGTGTTTGCGATGAAAGATATTTGGTGTATGTGTAAGTTTATGGTATTGTGTTCCTTGTGACAAGAGTTCTAGAATAAACATTTAAGCATAAACACTTATGTGAGAGAGGGAACACCATAAGGAAATTCCCTAAGGTTTTGTGTAGAGTAAATATTTGAAAGAGGAAATACCATAAGGAAATTTACTAAAGCTTTGTGTATACTTTTGATTAAGATTATCTTTAATTTTTTTGTTCATACTTCTGATGAAAATCATCTTTAAAATGTGTTGGTGCTCAACTCTTTTCTAGTTTAAGTCTTAAGGAGTATGCATAGTTCAATCTCATGAGAAGTGGTTTGGTAAAAACTATTTGACTATCTTATTTTTGTAATTTTCATATTTTAAGGACATGCAAGGATTAAGTATAGGGGAATTTGACGTGTCATAATTTTAGCTAATTTTTAGTATTCAAATCCTCCATGATCTTATCTTAACGTGTTCAAACTCAATATTTTTAAGAAAAGGATAAGTCGTTAATTCTAAATAAAGGAGTACTATCACCACTAATCAAAAGGGAATCAAGAAGATTTGGAAAGACAAAAAGTTTTATTTTGCATATTGGACCATATTATTGGAATTAAATTGAAATTTGAAAAATAGTCTGGAGTGATCTTATGCATAGGTATATTTACTAGAAAGTGCAATTTTTAGACTTCGATTATATAAAATGCAAATGTGTTTAAATTTGTTAGAATCTTATCTTAGCTAAATCTGGGTGAAAATCAATAAATTTGTGATTTATTGAATCTAACGAATCATAACAAAAAGATTTTCACATAGGATTTAAGTGGCTATAAATAAGGTTAAGTTGAAGGATCAAAAAATCTAGTATTTCTAGTTGCAATTTCTGGCCTTTTATAAAGTCTTTTTTCCTCTTTTTAGTAGATGTTAGAATAATCTTTCTTTATTAGATATTAGTAGTAGTTATGGCCACCATTGGCTAATTTTCTTTATCCTGGTTCAAGGAAATGAAATCCTTTTGGAGCCTTGAAGATGGGGAGGCAATTAGGTCTTAGTGTGGATTGTTTCATTTATTCATGTATTGGATTGATTTTATATGCTTCTATTTATGATTATTTTCAATTGATTTCTAATACACATGATTAGTCCATTAATTGAAATGATCATTGGTTATATTAAAGTTGGAATATGTAAAATTTCAAACTTTTAATCATTTGTAACAACTAGAAGTTTTGCTTTGTTGTGTTAAAAACTATTACTTTTAGAAAAAAAAAACATTCAACTAAATTATATGCAACAAGATATTGTGTTCTCTTGCTTCCACGGCCTTCTTTTATTAAAGCTACTATTTAATTAAATTTTAGATCATATCTAAGGTTGCTAGATAATAAGGATTAATTGAATCACATGTTTTCGCTCCGTAAATCTTAAGGAAAGGCAGATATTAGTATCACATTAAATACATGATTGATGAAATAAATATTTTATGATAATGATCAATTGTAGATTCAAAAGGTAGAAGCAACTGTAAACCAAAGTTTATTTTATTAATAACTCTTGTTTATTATTCATTTATTTTCTTTGGTACAAAATTCCATACTATCATAACCCCCCCATCTTGTCAAGAATTTTCTTTTGTAACGATTAGCAAACTAGAATTTCTCATCAGATCGACTCCTACTTTCCTATATTATATTTATTGATTAGAGGAATTATGAATTAATTTGAAGTATATATGACAATTCCATCAATTATCCAAATAATGTTAAAAAATTCAGTTGATTAATGATGTTCGTTTACCAGAACTCTATAGAGTCGAAGTAAAATTGACTGAAAAATAAAAAGGTGATGTAAAAAAAAAGCATATTTATGAGAGTACAAGGAAGAAATCATAACTTCCAATCCTAAAACAACATTTATAATTAAAAGAGTCTCAAGTCTTCAACATGGCTCAACCTATGTTTGATAGGTTATAGTTGCATTTGTATGTTGTAAGAAAGGGAAGCTTAATAGTTATAAGGAAGAGATTAGCTTGTATAGTGCATTTTTTAAAGGGGGAGTTAAAAGTGAATTGCTAATAACAATTAGTAGAGATGGGAACAAGCAGATGTACCCATTTGCTTGGGCAGTTGAGCATACATAAACAACTAACTCATCGTCTTGATTCCTATAGCTAGCTGATTTGGAACTTAAAAAATGTGAATGATGGATGTTCAAAAGATATCCACGATAATTTATTTAGTAATTTTACATATCCTTTTAAATCTAATTTTTGCTACAATATTTTGTTTATATTATATTTCATTTATGACATAGTTTAATAAAATTTGGGAGTGATATTGTTCCCAAAGCAGAACATACGTATTATGTCATACATATTTTTTTAGAGTGGACAAGGCATTATAGGAATTTGTAATTATAAAGGCTCTTATAGAAATATGGCAAATCCCCTAATTAGGCAAATTTAAAGCGACCTTGAAAAAGTTATTAAAGTTAAAACTTGTTACATATGAGGAATTCATTAATGACCCAATAAAGATGTAAGGTTTTTATTATGATTATTAGAGGTAGAACGTAATACCATTGATATTAATTTGTATGCAACTCCCAAAAGTACTAGATGCAGATCAATTATTTCAATATTATAAGATATTAAAGTCTATGTAATGCTAAGACTTTAGAATAATAGGGACAGTTGCAACAAGTAGCCACATGAGATGGATTGTAACATTAGGAACAAGTTGATTACAAACTAAAAAGAGACCTTTTTTTGTGAAGTAGCTTGGGATGCGGTAGGTGGCTTTAAATTTAGCAAAGATGAAGAGTGTCGTAAGTTACTTTTAGACATCAAAAGCTACCCGTCGTGAGCTTGGGATCCGTCAGGCATCCTATGCTGTCATATTATAATAGTTTTTTTTTTTTTTGGATAGAAACTAGAAGATTACTTAGTGCATTGGTTGAAACACCCAAAGTACTCAATATAGCTTATGCTTAAACGATGCAACCTGTACAAGGATCAAAATTTTGACCAAAAATTGGTGAGGATTGAGGATCCATTGGTGCCTCCTATTAGAGAAAGGGTAAGAGAAGAGGGAGAAATAACATTTTGATGTGGAACAACATCAAAGAAGGTTATGATTATGACATACCAACCGTGTAAAAGATAAGATCATAAACTAGATGCCATTTTAGGAAAAAAGTTCTAGTGAAGCTTTATAATAAAGGAGAGAAAAGTATGGTTCCGCCAAGGAATCAAGCTTGTGTTGATGAAGAGCTAAATTGCTCATATTGAATGTAAGTTCTTCACCATATTCAACTATATATTAATTTTTAGATTTCGTTACTTACATATTGTTCCTCAATAATGCTTGCAAGAAGGACTGCTATAAGAAAAATGTGCTTTTGTGACGATCTTTACCGACAGAAAACGTGAACTTTTCGTCGGTATATAAGATTAACAATGGATATTACCGACAGACAAAAGCGTCGTAGAAACGGTCATAGCTAATAAATACCGGCAAAAAATAATTTATCATTGGTAACTTTACCGACGGAATATTTTTTGCCATCTGTATCTTTACGAACAGAAAATTGTTTTTCATCGGTATATTTACCAACGGTTGGAATAATTCCACCGGTAAATTGTTACAAAATTACCGACGGTTATTTCGTCTGTAATTACCGACGATAAGCTATTGGTTATTTCGTCTGTGATTAGTAACAATATGCGCTCCGTCTGTGATTACCTATGACATGTGGTTGGATACTCCATCTGTGATTAGCGACAGTTTCCATCTTTCCATCAGTAATTTTGTACAAATCATGCGGGAAATTGTTCCAAACATACCGACGGAAGTTGTTGTTCTATCTGTGATTACCGACGGTAATGTTTATTCTGTCAGTAAATGTTTAATTTTAGCAATGGATTTTCATATGTCCATCGATAAATGAATTATAAAACTTTTTTTAAAAAATGTACTGTCAATACCGTCAATAAATTTTATTTTGCATAATTTAAACAGCTATTAATGTAATAATATGAATTTAATTTTTTAAACATAAATTTGATTGATGATATAAAGTTGAAAAATATCTTAATTGATAATAAAAACAAATTGTACATAATAAGTTTTCGTATCTCTAATAAAATGATCAAAAGTGCACTATTAATTTAAAGAGGCCGGATGCTCTGATTGATGCGATGAGGTGCTACCTTTACCCTTCAACTCATCCATCTCATTACGGAGCTGAGCTATGTACTCCATCAACTGTTGCAACTGAGTTGCCAACATCTGTACTGTGCTCTCAAGCTGAACAACTCTCTCATTAGATGCTGACCGCCTACTAGATGCAGCTGTAGTGGACGTGGAGGATTGCGAATAACATGTATTCGCAAATAAACCTAAGTCGAATATCCTTCCTCAACGGTTCCTACCACCCATTGCATGAAGGTAGGTTTAAGTCTCATTAACATCTTCAAACTGTTGAGACTATCGTTAAATGCTTTCTTGAATTTGGTCATATCAGAAGGCAATATTTATATTAGTAAGTGATAATTATTAAGCATTAATATTCAGCCATAAATTTTACATATATTGAGTTCTCTACAACGGTTGTTGACGAATGTCACACTGTCATACTTCTTAGAGTGAGTGTGCAAAAAGAGCTGACGGGGCATAGGCCTCATGCCCAGTCTTTTCCTACATAAGAATAAAATATTATAAGCGAATTAGAATTTATAAAAATTTTGGCAGAGTTTCCTCTATTTTTATGAAATCTACCCCCTGTTGAACAAAGAACAAAACTAAAAAACACAACTATATATGGCACCAGACATTTATAACATTATCATTCTCAACAAAAAACATATATTTTTATTCCAAAATTCACACATAAAATTCAATAGAAATACAACAAAGTAAAGAAATGACAATAAAAATTTAAAGTGTAGATACTTACAAGCCTCTCTGCATACTCTTGGTGGGTAATAGATCCTCCCGTATGTACTGGAAGACTCTCTTCTCCCGGTCCTCCACGTCTGTTGATCGAATTACGCTCTAAAAGAGACATTGCCTCAGGTGATGTCCAATACTGTTGCCAACGACTCCATATTTCTTCAGAAATGGAAGGCGGTTGTAAACCTGCCCTGTGTATCGCAGCAACAAAGTCACGATAACGTGTACGTGCTCGTCTTTCCCATACTCTATAGACGATCGCGTCTAATTAAGAATTCCAAAAAAATTCTTTCTGAAATAAAAGAAAAAGCATTTAATTAATACTTATGATGTAATGACATTTATCTAATAAATGTACAAAACTGTTAATTAAAAAAGAAAATAATAATTTTTGTTGTATCTTAAACTCCTGATAGTAAAATTCTCTTGTTGCTTGAGAGATATTCTTTCAGGCAAAGCCCTCAATATCAATCTTCTCTTTGAATTTTGATGTCATGTTTCTTAAACACAGTCCAGATAAAATGGACCTAATATAAGATTGAAAAATTTTATACTGCTTTGAAAATTGAAACATATAACTTAATTATAAACATATAGTGTTCAGTGTATTTTCACTTACATATTATTGACAATTGTAATGTAAGTTCTTCCATCAGGTCCCTCTGCTATAGGTCGGTGGTCGCTTTCTTCATCATCATTGTTTACCCCTGATACCTCTGTCGGTATAGGGGTAGTAAATGATTAGGGGTCGTGGATGGTGCAGCAGCATCTACAAAAGGTACCTCATCTGCAAGTATAGTAGCTGGAGGGGGAGGAGAAGATTCAGTTCTAGCTGCTACAGCATGAGATGCTTCACCTGTACAGTAAGTACCTCCAAATCGTGGTCTGAATCTTGGTCGCGAAATATCTTGTCTTCTCTTTGGTGCCATATTTCAACCTAAAATTAATATTAAGCTTCAGTTCTTCGAAGTTATGGCAAGTAATCTCAGTGCATCACATCTAGATAATATACTACGAACATCACACAAAGTCACGACGTTCTTATATATGTCAGATTCAAGGATGAAAAAAAGAGAGAACGAAGTTAAAAGAGTTAAAATAAATGTCATGTTTAGTCAAGATGGAAATAAATAAAAAAAGAGGGTAAGCAATAAAATTTAAGAGGCTGCAAAAGTGTAATATGTCACAAAAGAATCAGGGCTGATGTATCAAGTAAAGGAAATAATTGATTACTTGAATATAATATTCAATTACAAATACAAATTAATCGCTATCATCACTTAATTGTAAATCAAAATCATCTTCTTTTTCTGAAGAATTTGAATCAAATTCAGACTCTTCTTCAGATCTCTGCCCTCCTCATCCTCTCCAGATAAAATTTCAACATCTGCATTACATGGATCGTTCAAAGGTTCATTATCCTCATATAGGATAGATGGATTTATTTCATAAGCATCTTCTTGAAACGCTTCACTTTCAATTCTCTGTTCTCCTTTTCCATGTGATTCAAAAACACCTTGATGTTTAACTTTACAAACAACCAACCAATCTGACTTATCTTGTCGTCAGCGAGGAAAAGGGACATAATTTACCTGAATCGCTTACATTGCCAACACGAAAGGTTCAAATTGTCGAAATCTTCTTCACTTATTAATTTCAACTAGATTGTATCGGCTATGCACTTTTGTACCAACACTTGGAGTTGGATCAAACCACTCAAACTTAAATATCACACTTCGCTTTATTGGCAATGTAGGGTACTCAATTCAAGTATCTCAATAATTTTTCCATAGTAATCCATCAATTCTCCTTGTATACAAACTCTACTATTTATTGTTGCCATGCTATGACCATGATATTATGTATGATATTTGTATCCATTAACGAAATACACCGGATATGATTTAACAATTCGCAAAAGTCCCTTCGCGAGATCACATATGAACTTATTCTCAATTAGATTTTCTAAGGCCTATAGAAAAGAAAATACCAAATTAAAACTACGATCTTGTGGTTTGAACACTTAAATCTTATAATTCAATCATTTTAAAGTATGTAAGTGAAACTTACATACTGTTCAAACCATCGAGGAAAGTGTGGAAGATAAAACGCATCTGAATCATTGTCAAACTAATATATTTTGCCCCCGTTTGGAAGATAAAACGCATCTGAATCATTGCCACAATAAGGACAAGCCAATTTTCCTGCTGTGCTTCATCTAGACAACATGACATATGCCAGAAAATCACTAATTATCTACATCAAAACTGCTCTCAACATAAAATTTTGTTTCAGAGACACATCATATGTCTCAACACCATATTCTCAAAGATGTTGTAATTCAGATCAAATTATAAAGAGTAATTATGACTGATCATAATGAATATTGCTAGTCAGATTGACCAAAAGGTTGGAATCCATCTGTCGACAATCTCAACCTAACATTTCGACTTTAACCTGCAAACTCATAATGGGTGTTATTGAAATGTTTCTATGCCAATGCATCTGATGGATGACTCATTATTCCATCTTCCTGTTGGTGTTTATTATGCCATCTCATCTGAGATGTTCATTATGCCATCTCATGTGAGATGCAGCAACATCAGAAGCATATAGTCTTTGAAGTCTCAGAGTTAGCGAGAAATAATACATCTGCTTCCACGGTACTAACTTTCCTTTCGTAGAACCCTTTATAGGATTGAATCTAGATTATCCACAAAATTTGTTACTCTTGTAATTCCACATCATCATCCCAATACAACATACATCCCAATTTGCAACAATCAATCTTTTCAACAGGTAAACCAAGACCCCTAATAAGTTTCTTCATATTGTAAAAACTATAAACCATTGTGTGATCAGGAAACAATGATTCATTATAACATCCAAGAATTTTATCAAAGTTACGATCAGAAATATACCCTTCAGACTTTATGTTCAAGATACGAGCAACAATTGAGTCATTGTTGACAATTGAGTCATTGTCTCGCAATTTGGCCATAGTTCTTAGTCAGTTGAGTGTAGTAAGTCAAAAGGCTGTTTGGATTGTGGCAGTGTTATTAATTTTGTACCGTACCGGCCGGAAAATGGTACCGGAATATTAATTTTGGTACCGAGTTTAAATACCGATCGGTACTGGCCAGTATCGATTGGTACTGGCCTGCATTATAAATACCGGCCATATACCGGTCAGTACCGGAAATTTAAAAAAAAAAAAGGAACTAAGTTGCAAAATTTTAAAATTTTAATTTAAAAAAATCAAAAAAAATTTAATTTTTTTAATTTCCCACCTCTGCAACCCCCTTCATTTTTTCAAATATTTTTTAAATTTTTTACTTTCACCGCCTCTGCACCGCCCTTCATTTTTTAAAATATTTTTTAATTTATTGTTTACTTAAACTTTTGTTGTAATTTTTTAATTTTATTTTAAAAATAAAATAAATATTTTATTACTAATAATAATTATACATTAAATAAAATTAAAAAATTTTATTTAAATTTATTTTAATATTTTATATCATATTTATTAATAAAGTATTAATAAAAATATTTAATT
>JAOQMS010000005.1:8703107-8724119 GCA_027563885.1 Erythroxylum longipes
GATGTTTTGATGTAATTATTATTTATTATATAATGAAAATTGAAATTGTAATATTTTAAATACTTTATATTGTTCATAATTTTATATTTATATGATAATAATTGTCTTTTTTTCATATAAATTGTGATTATTATTTATATGTGAAATATCTGACAATATTGTTATTTCATATTAATTGTAATTATTATTTATTATTTTGATTTTTAAAGACAGGGTTAAAAATACACAATACAACAGTACAATATGACAATGGACTATTTTGCAATTTAAAATAAAATTCAGGAACTATTTTATAAATTTAAAAAAATACCCGAAACGGTTTTTGGTATTGACCGGTACCGGTACAGTACCGTACCAAAACTCAATCCGGTACCAAGTCCAGTACGATATTCATAACATTGGATTGTGGGTTAGGTTCTTCTTCAGGATTTTATATATTTTCCTGAAAAGTATAACCGGCTGCATCATAAACCATTTGCATGCAAAGATTTTCATTTGTATCCACATTATTTGTTATAAATCCAATCCCCCCTTCAAACTCATTTAAGCTTACTGACGATTGTGCTTCATTAGCCCTTGAGGTGCTACTAATCAAGGGTTTCCCATGTCGTGTCCACTCAAAATAATTTAGGACAAATCCTCTTCTCAACAAATGTCCATTCACTTTATCAATAGGAAGGAAACGAATGTGCTTGCACTTTTTACATGGACATCTGATCTTTGGCCTATCCATATATCCAGGTTGAGAACATGCATAATGAATAAAAGCTTCAACTCTCTCAACAAGCTCAGGATTAATGAAAGCATCACATGATAATCATCTACATATCCAAGATCTATCAACATGACTCATTTCTGCAAAATTGTTTATTTGAAACAGTGATTCTATGGTTAGTATCCTTTATGTTCTCCAAAATTTACAAAACATCTAAAATTCACACAAAATCGCCTAAGTATTAACCAATTGAATTAATCACCTACAATTGATTTCAAAACTATGGTACGTGGCATTGTTTACACCAGTGAATCAAGAAAACAAGTTCTCGCTGTGACTCCTAGGCTCATAGAATTTTTAACCGATAAGCCTCACGGAAGCTGCATCACGGGTTTCCAGCCTATATACCGTCCTAGGGGTTTATTATGGAAAGCAATTGTCTTGTCTATGAAACGTATTAATTCCTTATGTGAATACTAAATTTGCATTAATCAAATTGAACTTGAAGTATTAATCGATCAAATTAATCATCTACAATTGATTTCAAAACTGTGGTACGTGACATTGTTTACACCTGTGAATCAAGAAAACAAGTTCTCGCTGTGACTCCTAGGCTCATAGAATTTTTCTCCGATAAGTCTCACGCGAGCTGCATCACAGGTTTCTAGCCTATATACCGTCCTAGGGGTTTATTATCGAAAGCAATTGTCTTGTCTATGAAACGTATTAATTCCTTATGTTAATACTAAGTTTGCATTAATCAAATCGAACTTGAAGTATTAACCGATCGAATTATAACATCTCAAACTAATTCCACATACAGTAAATACTTAGACTATTAAAGAAAAACATTAAAAAATCAATGATTATAAAAATATTCTAAACAGTAAAATGAAGACCTCCTTTGCATTTACACAAAATTCAAAGGTATCATGATCATATTATTAAAGCAATACATATGGTAAATATTAGTTGGACGACTAACCTGGATGGATGGACAACTTCAGACTACAACGAAGAAAGATGAGCGATGCTCTTCAACACAATATAGGGTCTGCGAAAAAGAATATGAAACATTTAATATAATACACTTGTGATAATACAACATCATAGACTAATGTAAGAAAAAAGACATAACACATCAACTACAAGACATAGGTAATATTGATTAATGGATATAGGTAATGTTGGAAGATAGAACAAGCACAAGGTGCTAAGAGTAGAAGAGACCAACTAGCCGATCAAGAAGCGATTACTCGCGACCTTGTGTGGCTGCAGGGGAGTGGTTAGTGCGTAGTGATTATTAATAAATATAATAGATTACTTAACCAGTAAGTAGTGAGTAGTGATTATCAATGAATATAATCTATCTCAGCGTTATATCTTAATATGTAAAGTTCATAAGAAATATTGTTTTTTATAATAGACTTATTTAAGAGGCCTAACAATTTCTTCCATTTATTTGAGTATGTCTTTATCATCTTCTTTTTATTTCATTTTCAATTGTTGAATATAACTTTAAACTAAAAAGCAAAAATGTCATTTTTAAATCCTTAGATAGGAAACTAATAGGTGTTTGAAATGAACAACCCAACAACTCATAGACATAGTAAGTTGATATTGTTATTTCCCTCCTCTTCATTTTATATTATTTATATGTTAATATTTTGTATTTTTATTTGACTCATCGGACATGGCATATAATGGACTACTATAAGTTATTAAAATATGAGTACTCAAAAATACCGATCCCCCAAGGACTATATTACTATGATTATTAATCCTAGCCTAACAATAAAACTAACTTAAATAAGATCATATAGTGAAAAATAATAAAATTGATAAACTGAAAAAATAGGAAAATTAAACTAGTAAAATGAAAGCATGAGACTAACCTTAAGGCTTCGAGGTTCACTTATGTGAAACTCCAATTATTGTGTAAGATTCATTATCATGGTGGAAATAACAATTAACCTAATGTATATATTCTTTACTGAGGCACACAAGTATCCTAAAATAGGTAATTACCACCTTCTTATGCGAAATTATCCTAAACAAACTTATTAAATATAGTTAAGCTACTTAATTATCACAATAGTCCACAAAATTCTTCTTGTTTAGATCTATGGTAACCATGAATAAAGATGCTTAACTACAACTAATTTAACCCCAATTAACATGTAACATATAGCCTATTAAAGCCTAGGTTAATAAGTACTTAAAAATCCATATTGAAAACAAAATAAAGCAATTTTATTTTATTTGATCATGTTGTTAAGTAATGCAATCAATTCACAAGATGATATCACTTTTAATGGATAAACTCATTCGCCCCATTCATTTTACCTAAGTTCCCTAAATTTCAACTTACCAAGCTAAATACTTGGACTAAATGTATATATATAACTAAGTCTCATAGTAATCATTCCTTAGCATATAATTTGTACATTATCCTTAATATATGGATATATAGCACAAAAAATAAATGAATTAATGTATGCAAAAGGTAGACAGAAATAAAGTAAAAAATGTAGAACCAAATTAAAAGAACATCTCATAATGAAGGACCTTATTATTCAATGAAGATAAAGTTACTAAAATTAAAGGATTAGGTATCCTTCTATTATGAAAGTACTGCATATACACCCAATTCAGCTAACCCAATCAACATATATACCCTAATCGCGTCATTACGAAAACATTGCATATATACCGAAATCAACACAGTCGACAGAGAAGAGACGCACGAGAGGAGATGCAGACGACAACGGCGACCAGAGGAGATGTAGACGGCGATGAGAGGAGGCGTGGCAATAAGAGGAGGTGCACGGAGAGGAGAGGAGGCGACAACGAAAAAAACGAAGAAGCAGAGGAAGAAAGGGAGAAGGTTGGTTCAGGGGTCTTTTAACCCCCGAATTGGAACGACATCATTGGGTATTAAACCAAATGACGTCATTTTCGATTTTTTAAAACGATTAATTTGAATTTACCGATGGAACATACTACCGTTGGTAAAAGACTGATGCAACGTAAAATTCACCGACGGAAACTATATCCGTCGGTAAAATGTCGACGCTATTTAATTGTGGGAAGAGTTCCCGCCTAATTTACTGACAGCTATGGATTTACTGTCGTTATATTCCGTCGGTAAATGTGCGCGAATGTTTTCCCTCTACCTTTACTAATGACAATTTTGTCAGTCCCAAAATGAAAATTTTCACAACAGATTTACCAACAGATGTTGAGTTTCCATCAATAATTAGCTACAAAATTGGTTCCGTCGGTAATTTTCTATCACTAATGTATGGCTTTTTTGTAGTGGACCATTCAAAGTTGTTATTAATAAAGTGGAGAAAGGAAACGCAATGACTCGTACAAAAAGAGTTACAAAGAAGGTCGTTAAGGTTATGTCATCAAAACCCATTTCTCCTGGTATATTATAACAAGAGCTACACATTGATGACGATGACTTGATTGAGAATCAAGTATTGGAATTGAATCATTTCAAGAAGAAGAAAAATCAACAACCCTTAGAACCAATAAGCAATATGGCCTCTGACAAGTTGGTCTTTAAAATTGATTCCTTAACACAAAAGCTTAGAACCAAAACATTTTTTAGTAAGTTAGTTGCAAAACCCTTTATTTTTTTCGTAAAAGGAATTTGAGTTGCAAAAACCGTTTTTTTCATAAAAGGAATTCGTCTTTGTCCAAAAAATTTTTATTATTGAAATTATTCCACAATTGCAGATTATAATTTTGGCCAATATTTATTCGTCTTCTTTTATGAATTTCACTTTTTAAATCAATAATAGCCTTTTTATGAGTTAAGAGTAAAATTGCGTTCTATTAGACCTTTTCAGACACCACATATCAGCTAACCTTTATTAAGTTGTTATTGCTGTTGTTGTATTAGTTTTTTTAAGTTAATTAAAATTTTTACATTTCAAATTTTAAAACATATAATTTAGTTTTTTATCATTTTAATTTATATATTTAAATGAGTCCAATAAAATTGACATGTTTAGACATATATATTTTAGGTGTATCTTTTCATGAACAAAAATTGACAAAAATATTTAATCAAATTAAAATGTTGAAATGAAAAATTATAATAAAAATTTTTATACTAAAAATTAAAATTAGAGGATCAAAAATATAGTTATACTCTTTTTTAGGTTTGGAACATTCCATTTACTTATCAAAATGGCCGTAAGGAACTTCCAAGTGATTCTTACAATTGACTTGTATTTTACACAAATTTGAAGTTAGCTCTCAACACTCAGTTAAAGTCTCGCATAAATGTAAGGTTTGAAAATGTCTGTTAGTATACAATTTTGGTCTTACTTAATAGAAAAGTTATTTATTTATAGACTTATATGCAACGTGACACGAAGATATTACAAAAATTATAAATATATAATAATTAAATAATTAAATAAATATAAAAATAAAAAATAAAAAACAAGTTTAATGTCATTATTTACGGCCATTGCACGGATTTTAATATGAAAGGGACGGCTCTTTAGCCCATTGCTTTATTTACCTATCACCAATTTGTCGCCATCTCAGACTCGGTAGCCTAATCTTGAAAACTGTTGATGATAATTGTTTTGCGTTTCTCTTCATTGGGGCTTGAACCCGAGGCTGGCTTTGTATATGCCAAAATAAGTTGGTGGCATTCACGAGAGTTTTAGAACACAACACATTTGTGAAGCTGCAGACTGTGTGTGGGAGTGACACTGCATCACCTCTTTGTTGTCGTGGCATTGCTGCGACGGTGAGTCGGTGACAGCTCGCCATCTATAGCATAGTGGAAGAACGCCCATAACTAGTTTGTGCCTATACACAAATTTTCATTTCTTTTCGTTGTTTTGCTGATCTCATTGCTCAACCATACCCCGCCACTCCAATCCATCCTAAGCTTAACTCGAGATAAGTTCTAACAGACCCAAAAGCCAAAAACCTCACCCGAGTAAGCTACCGCTAATTTGTTTTTATATGCGATTTATTTGGTATAATATAGTGGCAGTAGTAAATATAACATTGTTTTGGTTGGCAAGGAAGAAGATAGAAATGAAAGGGTGCCTGCCGCACCAAATAAGAGGCATTTGTCCTGCTGCATGCGCGCGTACGTAAGTACATACCCTCTTCCCCTAAAACAATTACATTACTACAAAATCCATTGCCCCAGACGATAAGAACACTGACAAGTTTTCCTGTCCTCTTCTTCCACTCTCTTTAACGCTAATTTTGTACCATTATCTACTAGTTATCCAAATAAAATATGAATGAGAACTTAAGTATTACACCTATATAAGACTTGGAAGCAAATAATCGCTTGTTATCATCTTATGTCATTCATGAAAAGCAATACAAGAAGAGAGAGATAGAACGGAAACAGAAAGAAGATACCCCGCAAAAAACAAAATTCTCCGAAAGGATCAGATTTCTGGAGCAAACAAAATAGAAAGAAGAAACCCATCAAATCATCCGTATTATCAGTACACTTTTTTTCTCTACATTATTGCGTCACTCAATGCCCCTTTTCGTTTAATAAATTAACATGTTTACAATACGCGGCACGTCGTCGGTGCTTCGTCCCCTCCTATATAAACTCCCTGATCCTTTCTTTTTCTAAAAATTTCAAAACCAAATTCACACACAGAGAGAAAGAGAGAGTAATGAAAATGGCGAGTGCTTCTAGAACATTACTTTTGTCGATCGTTTTGGCTCTCGTAGTTGCAGTGAGTGGCTACAGAGGACGATTTGTGGGAGGTAGAACCGTTGTGAGGGACGTGGCTGGAAATGAAGAGGTGCAGGAGCTGGGGAGATTCTCGGTGAAGGAGTTTAACAGAGGCCGCCTCGAAGGAATCATCGACGGCGGAGAATTAGGAGAACTGGCGTTCTCGGAGGTGGTGGAAGCGGAGAGGCAGGTGGTTTCGGGGATCAAGTATTATCTGAAAATAGAGGCGTCGGAGAGAAACAGAGAGAGGAGGATGTTTGATTCGATAGTGGTGGTGAAGCCGTGGCTTAAATCTAAGGAGTTGCTTCACTTTGAACCTTCTGCAGATTTAAGGATCAGGAAGTTGATATAACAAACTCAGACACAGACGAGACACCTGATGATACTTACCCATCTTGTAACTTTTAATTATATATAAGCATTTTTATTTCTGTTGTCCTTGGTTTTTTGGCCAATGTGGAGTGCGTTGGGGTAAGGCTTTTGATGTTAATATGAGGCTTTTAAGTTTTGACCTCTCCGATTATGAATAAGAAAATGAATAAAAGGGATGCCTTAAGCTTAACGCTTGGCTTGGTGCTATAACCATTATATTCTCTCTCTAAAATATGTGATGGTTAGAATTTGAAACATCAGAGTTTTGTGAAAGCAAGAACTTGATCTTTCATCCTTGTTCATCCGCTACAGGTTCTGGTTCTACATGTTATTCTTTAAGCTCAGGTAAAGAAATTATTTCTTTACTTTCTCTTTATTTGATTGTAAATAACGAAAAAGATGATCAGCCATAACCATACATCATTTCAAATTTATGAGTAGAAAACTAATAAAACTGTTTGGTCAGTGTTTGAAAAGAGTTCAATAAATGACATAAAAATATAAAACGTTTTCCTATTATGATCAACCTACGTAGTAACGTGAATTATTTGGTTAGCAGTTGTTTCGTTTTTCTTTAATTTTCATAGAGCCGAACAATTAAAAATAAGAAAGCTAACACATAGAGCATAGCTGATTACTCCCTAGTCCTAACGTCCACGTGGTGCCTATCATAAATACCGTGTCTCCGTAATCGTTATGTCAGTGCTTTCCTATCACTTGAACAGACATGCTAAACGAGACTATTACGGAAACTATTCTGCAATATCCAACGAAATGAGAATTAGGCAGACATGTTAAATGAGATACTAGGGAAACTCAACAGCAAATATCCACAACGATATGAGAATTAGGCAGACATTTTACATGACTATTAGGGAAACTCATCAGCAAATATCCAACGAAATGAGAATTAGGCGGCCCAATTCTCTCCTAGTTCTGTTTACATACATTAGTCAGGCTAGGCTAGGCTTCGCCTGCGAGATTATACAACATACATGCATTCTGGCTTGAGTTCATAACGAGATATTCATTGGCCTAATCCAGTGTTCAACTCATTCTGCTGAATGAATTTAATGCCCGTCAAACAGCTAAAGTTACAACACAAATAGTAAGAATCAGCCACAGAATTGTCAGCAAGAGACTTCTACATGAGGCCGAGCCTCAACTCAATAACCTGTTTCTTTGCTATCTACATTCCCTGTTTCTGTTCTCTCTCTCTCTCTGTCTATATATATATATATTGTAATATCAATTACTATACCTACTTATCATAGGGGAACTCAGAGTCGTTCTCAGTAACCTTGAAGTGCTGAGGATGATGGCCCGAACAGTATAGCTTCCACATCTTGAAATAAGCTCTCTCAAGATTCCTCACCTGCAATTTGTTCCGAGTATCAGAACCATATTTATATACAATGCATTATTAGCCACAATAACATCAAATAACGTGCTTCACCACACAAGTCACCAGTATCTATAACATTCAAAGAGCCAAGACAATGTAACTCTTCAACAGATTAGAAGTCAATCTACTCACCCAACGTGCCGTGTCAAATAAAGGGCAAGTCAAACGAGCTGCTTTGAGTCTGTTGGTTAGATCCTGGAGCTTTGTACGATCAAGAGCAAGTGTCACGGCTCTCTCCTCGTATTCTTTCAAGCTTTGTGAAGTTCGAAGGCAATCAAAGACAAGTTAGTGGGAGTTAGATTAGGAAATTGAAGAAAAATAACCTATAGAAGGGAAAGCATACAAATCATCGTTCAGTGATGGTGCAATGAGGAAACTCTCAAAAGGATTTCCTCAATCTGTTTTGGTATCTAATGTTGTACCATCACATTTTCAGTTTGTAATTTAACATAGAGCCTACCTGCTAACAATCATCTCTTCTCCAAGTCCTGTAGCCAAACACAATGAGCCAGCAACTCTAGTTGCCATTTTCTCAAGAGGAAGGGTCAACATTGGAAGACCAGCCCAGAGAATGTCCGTGCCCGTTGTATGCCCATTGCATAATGGTCTGCTCCAACCCAAAATTAAATGTGATTACAGCAACTAGAGCTAAAAATCTGTCTCTGCCTTATAAGCGCCTCCAAAGGAACAATGAAAGAGACTTAAAAAACATATATAAGAAGAAGCACATATATGAGGGTTCAGTTGAGTGGATGTGTAGGAATTAAATGTGTCAATCTATAATTTTGGTGAGGTGCTTACGTATCAAGGAATAGATCAGCTAGAGAACTGCGTCGAATGTGTTCGCCTTTCATGGCAACATCGGTGAATATAATTTGATCTGGTAGCACACCTTGTTGAGCAGCATCTAGACATGTCAAAATCATTAATGGTTATGCTATCAGTTTCTAGTTCTTATAACAGTATCGGTTGACAAACTCAACATGCTCAAAATAGACAAGTAGCATATACAGTGAATAAATGTATTGTCATACATGTCCGAAGTCTCATCTCCCCGGCAGCTGGAAATCTGAGAAGCCAAAGTGCACTGTTTGGAACACGCTTAAGAATGTTGCACCTGAAAAAAAGTCAGAGATGAACATTTAGCGAAGTTGCAAATCTCAAGCATTGTACAATTCAGGTCAATTGCAGTAACAAACTGATAATTTTGCTCTTTTTTGATAACCTACTTGCTTGAATTTAGCTCTGCAGGTCCAATTGTAAGATATTTACCAAAACAAACATTTGTGTCAACATTTTATTGTATAGTTTTTAAGGAATTATCAGCATCACATTGCAATCCAACATATTTTCATATTATTGGCCATTATTCTTCATAAGCATGTAAAAACTCAAGAAGTAGAAAACGAGCTTGTTTCCTTAATCACCATAGGATCTTGGTAACTAATTCAAATCAGAAGAGAATACAGGATCTTAATGCAATTTACAATGTAAATATGTCATGAACTAACCAAGTCTTGAAGATGTCGGGATCCATTTTGTAAAGCTGGTTGAAACAAGCAAAGATAAATTTGTCCTCTGGCAATCCGTAATCAGACCTCTTGGATTGACAGTTGGGATCCAATACATCCCGATTTTTCTGAAGAACAAATGTTATTGGTAGAAGTATTAAACGGACCCACAGAAAACATTTTGTTCCAGTAATATGTCTAAAGGGATTATGACCAAACCTGTTTATAATCATTCACAAAGTAACAGTGTGGAAGATGAACAAGCTTCTCTGAATATATATGAGAGAAGCAAGAAGGTGACACAAACTGCATCCAACAAAAGGATAGTTATTTAAACAGATGAAAGGAAAATAGAGCAAGGAAAGCTAGGAAGAGCAAGAGAAAGAATGAAGTGAAAGGGAGAATTAACAAGAGAAAGTTGAATTACGATCTAAAGTAACATATAGAACTGTACCTCATCAGTGACCAGATAATGTATATAAGATGCCCCCGTGGTTCCAGGAAAACCCATGTATGAGATTTGAATTGGAGCAGGCTGCATGGCAAATATTTCATTTCTTGCCCCCTACAGAGTAAGAGATTATAATTCAGGAATAATTTAGGTACACATTTTAGAAAGATAAATATCTGAGTTACTAGCTCTCACAAACAGATTAATAACTATGATGGCTATTTTATACAATAATAAATATTATTCACTGTTGCAATTTCCTTATATGTGAAACAAAATCTACAACGGTTACCTTTGTATAACCATTAAGATTGACAAGGATTTGTATTTTATCTTCATTAATCAGCCTTGCAATCATATCAGACGACATGGAAGACACATCAACAAAATGCTCTGCTTCTGACTGAATGCGCAATCTCCACTCAGTGCCATCATTGGGACTCAATGCATAGCAGAACACCTACAGACAAATCTCTAGCTCATTTATCCACTAGAACTGCATATAAGCAATTTATGGCTTAGATTCTCAATTCAAATCAGACTATCCTGGATCTCATACCTCAACGTTTTCTCTGTTATGCATGCCAAATACTGAGCCCATTAGATGAGACAGAGGATGATTACCAAAATCACTGCTCACGTACCTGAAAAGCCAAACGAAGAATTTTAAGAGCATGCAGAGATAGATGAGCACACATACTACCTAACAAGCACACGCAGACAAGAGATGTCAGAACAAGAAGTTTACAAAGGAGGGAGGAAGTTATCCAGACATACCCAATTCTTAGCCGTCCATTCCTACCCTCACTCTTTATAGGTAAGCGTGCAGGGTGATTGAAAGCAGGAAGAGAGTAACGGGTCGCAATTAGAGAGCAATGAGCAGCATATTTACGACTACACCAAAGAAGCCAAGCGTGTTAGAAACATGCATGCAACACAAGTCTCTCAAGTTTGCCTATTGTATACCTGATATCAAGTGCAAGCACTGGGTCAATGGGATAGGCAATGGCATGAAAAGGTTGCACACTTGGGATAACTGACATCTACAGAGAAAAAGCAATCCATCAAAATTTTGGATTAGTCTAGAAGTTGCAAAGCACATGTATAGGATTCCAATGACTAGGTGGATAAACTTCAAACCTTTATCTGTCTCCTGATTATGCCCTCAACTTCAGCAAATTTATTATCACGATCCTCCCATTCACAGACACACTGGAATACAGAAGCATAAAATCAGAGAAGAAACACTGCATAGCATTGAACTGAACTGAAGGGTGCATGTCAACCTAGCATGCATTAAGAACTTAAATGGAAAAGGGCAGCCTAAATTTCAATGAAAGAAAATTTACTGCTCACATCCCAACCTACTGCTTATCAAGTTTCTTTTCAATATCTTCCAAATCCACTCCATTATCATTCCCACCACAAATGCCAAATGAGATAATTTAATAGACAGCAAATTGACAAGTACTTCTGAGAATCCTGTGTTAGCCATTCAAAATTCTAGCAAAAAATGGTGTCTGTTAATTGTTCAATTGCCACGATAAATTGCACTTAGCCAAACAAAATTCTAGAAAAATACGGTATCTGTGTTAGTTGCTCAATTGCCACGATGAATTGAACTAGACTAAGTTAATCTTGGGATGGAACATGCTGAAGTTTGTCAACTTCCGTCTAATGTAAGGATACATTGTTCTAGATAACATTTGTATTGATTTAAAACACATTTCAGTCCCTTTCTTGAACAAAAGCAAAATAAGGAACAAGTCAAAGCTTGGCTACACATAACTTGAGATCCAAATATCTAATCTTATCATATCTCTATGAATAAACATTTTTTTCCGTTGTACTGAAATTTCTAGTACTTGGCTCCACCGACTGCTCTCTGACCTTAAGGTCATGGATCATAGTAAAAAAGGGTGAGGGATTATTTATCATTGCCTTGTACAGGTCCACAAAAACAAAACAACTGCGATAAAAAGGGAATCTGGACCTGCTCATCTTCCTCATCAATCTATTATTCTAGACATGGACTAAAACATGGAGAAGGAAAATAAGTATATTCTCAAAAGCCCAGCTCCCACTAAACAAGTTACATGGCTCTTCAAAACTAGAACGAAGATCTGAAGCTAACGAAGAATCTAAAAAAGGAAACTTATAGTTTGATTCAGGAATTTTATAGTTAGAGCCTCATTTAACATTTCTCCTGTTTCAAATGAATGCACTCCCTTTCAGAGGTATCTTAACAGAACAACTAAATAATTCATGCATGGCAAGAAAACATCCCAATATTACTTCAGGACGAGACAATGGAGAAATATTTATGAAGTGAGAGTCAGTTTCACATACCATTAGTGTATGCAAGAGGTTGCATGTTGCTTCAGGAAAGTCTGGGCGCAATATAAGTGCTTGTTTATAACTTTTAACAGCAGCTTCAACATGTGCACTGCAAATGAAAAAAATTAAAGTTGAGCTGCTTTAACAGGCTTCAAAAAGCAGAGAATCGTGGAGAGAATGGAATCTTTCTATGTGACTAACAAATTTACCTATCTTTGTAAGCAGAAGCCAAGTTTGCATGTGCTTCAGCCATAGTAGGTCGAACATTAATAGCTCGTATGTAATCTTGAATGGCTTCATTAACTCTTCCAACCTCCTTATATGTGTTGCCTCGATTGACAAGTGCATCAGCCGCCAAAGGATCAATTCGGAGAACTTCATTGTAGCAAGAAATTGCATCAGCATGGTTACCCTGTAATTGAGTAGCAGAAGAAAAGAACCTGAGTCAATCACTCATTCCTTCCATAATTTGGTTTATAAATATGCCAGTATTATATCCTTCTGAAGTATCTAAGCATACACACATGTAATTATATAAATACAAACATGTGTGGTCATATATGGACCTATAAGCGGCTATTGCAACAGGAGATCAAGTAGAGGTAGGAAGAGAGCCCTACCTGCTGTTTGTAGATTATTGCTAGGTTATTGAAAGGAGCAGAAAGTCCTGTTGTTACAGCCAGTGTTGCTTTGTAGCAGGAAGCAGCAGTACTTGTCATGTTCCTAAAAATACTCTTACTGTGAATTTAACTGCTCAGAAAACTCAAAAAACACTCAAAAAGATAACAATGGCTTGTGCAATTATTATACCATTCCATGTATATGTTACCAAGGTTAGTGAGTGCTTGAGGATGACTTGGTTGCAGGGCAAGGCATTGCTTCATAGATAAAAAAAATATGATCATCAAATGTGTTGAGAAACACCAATACAGTAAATACTTAAAAATACATCAGATAAGCATAGCTAGAACCTACACGGTAGCACTGAATTGCTTCCTCAACCTTTCCAGCATCTTTCAATGCATTACCCTGACATTTGAATTAAATGTGTGAGAATATAAAATATCTACAGGACAATAAAGTCATCAGAGTGTCATTCCCAAGCAAGCAAATACAAAGAAAACAAACCAAATTATTATAGGCCTCCAAAAACCCTGAGTCAAAAGAAATAGCTCTCTTATAATTGAAGATTGCCATGTCCAGGTTCCGTTGCTCATAGTACATACTGGCCAAACTGCCTACAGGAGAGCATTTCATGTCAGGCCATTGTACTGAATCAAGATGTAACACACAACCTTAAACTATATTACTATGCAGAATGTGCTTATGAAAACTAAGGTTAGTTAGTAACAAATTCTTGCAAAAATGGTAGATGTTAGGACCACAAATTAAGTTTGCCCTCAAAGGAATGCATTTGCCTGCACCATTATAATACAATTATCTTTTACTCAAGCTACGTCATTTTTTTTTTCCCCAAGTAAAAACCATCTATCACGAATGAATTGAACCAAAGAGGTCAGAAACTGTTCTAGAATTATCATTCCAATCTAAGACATCTCAGTTAAAATTGCAAGTTCAGAAGAGTTGACACTAAAAATTCAAAAGCAATCTTGGAACCATTGTTTGTAACAGAACTTACCGTAAGCCATAGCACTGTCTGGTCGCGCCTGAAGAGCATGCTGGTAGCACACAATCGCCTCTTGAGGCATTCCCACAGCCTGGAAAAGGTAAAAGAAAGATCTTGTTTTTGCAACCCAACCTGGCATTTGCAGCTAGCCGACCATACTAGCACAGGGCACTACAGCTTACCTTGTAAACATTTCCGAGGTTTAAGTAGGCATCAAAGAACATTGGTTTAAGCTTTATAGCTTCCTGAAGATCAAACATCTAGTCAGAATGAGAGGCAGATGAGGTAACAGAGGAACCATCAACATGAAATCTCAATACAAATCCATAGTCAAAGTTCAATACAGCCCAAGTCTGTATCTATAGTTACTGACTGTGTGCTTGAATAATATCTACTACTTATGGTATACATGCATTGAATCATTAACAAAAGATGCATGCAAAAATACCCATAAAAGGCATCCAAAAAGACTGAAAGGGACATGAATCATCTACCTTATAATATTGAAGGGCCCTATTAAGATCACCAGCCTCCATAAAAAGTCCAGCAAGATTTGACCATGCAATTGCAAAGTTTGGTTGTATTTGGAGAGCCTCGAGATAGCAATTGTATGCCTGGAAACCATAATTACAAAATCACCTGACTGGTAGTATAAAGGCCACGAGACCATAAAATGGGCAATCAAATAGATTCCAATACCACAGAAAACTTGACAACATGAAAAATTACTCAATAAGGTAAATGGATCAAAGCACAAGAGGATCTAAAGAAAGTTAACAAGCATTTTGGTACTTGTGAAGCATTTTCCCATGACCTTCGTGTCATAGGTAGGATTAAGCATTGATCTGAATCGAGGAACTTGAATCCTTTATGGTCAGTTCCTCATAACTCTCATAGCTATATCAACTATAGTCCAAAGACAATATCAACGTAATAAATTTAAGAGTCAAAAATTTTCCTGGAAATTTTCCAGTGCAACTTATCTAAAATCCTCCACCAATTTAAACCATCAAGCAACAGTTACTAAGATATGAAAAAACAAAATATGCAAGACATTCAATACTCTACCTCCTGTACCAAACCTTGCATTTTCATCAAATTCCCCAGGTTACTGTGAGCATCAACCTGCACCAGTGAACAGATTCAGTAGGCATGTACATAGTCTGGCCAATGTTCATCATTGTAAGCAAAGAAATAGGATACAAGAATCTAGCGATTGAGTACAGTGAATTTCTATAACTGTAAACAAAGAAATGAGATACAAGCATATACCAATCGAGGATTCAGTGCAAGTGCCTGTCGACAACACTGCGATGCCTCATTAAGGCGCCCCTTCCTCATATATGCACTTGCCAAGTTTGACCATGCATCAGCAAAATTAGGACGAAGCTGTATAAACAAAACAGCTCGAGGGTAAATAATTAATGAGAAAGAGGCCCAGTAAATACAAAAGATTTAGTACAAATAACTAGGTTGATTAGTGAAAGAAACCAGAAAAGACAAAAGTAACTTTCTAATGGTACCAAAGGTATAAACTAGGAGCTGAAACTGCAAAGACTGACAGTTGTAAAGAGGTATTAATGTTTCAATGGTTTCACCTGATGGAGAATAGAAGACCACTATTGAAGCAACATTATTTCAGAAGAATTCAGTTTTCCAGGTTTGATAGTGTGAAGCTTTCATTGACCTAAGAGCAATTCTTAAACCTACGAATGAGTAATTTGTAGGATCCAATTGTGTGAGACCATTAGCTCTTTCGTCCTACTTTTGAATTCTGCCTCAACTTGTTAAAATTAACAAAAGAAACTTCAGAATTGCATAACCCTGATTTTCAAAAATCACAGGAAGTCCAACCCTAATTTCAATTTCCAGTTAGCACTGACCACAAAACCTACCCATCCTCCATCAACTTTCTTTAATTTTCAGCAAATTCAGATCAAACAAGATTTTAGAAACTTCAGAATTGCATAACCCTAATTTTCAAAAACCACAGGAAGTCCACCCCTACGTCAACTCTCTTTAGTTTTCCGTGAATTCAGATCAAACAAGAATTTTTACATGTAAAATAAAGAGGGAAAAGGAAGAAAATTGCTCCCCAGAAAATTCAATTGTATGTACTAGAGAAATGACCAGGTTATAGCTACATACTAACCTCTATAGCAATCAGATAATAACGAATTGCAGCATCAATATTGCCTTTCTCCTGCAGTATTATAAGAAAGATGACACATGTTAATGAATTTTACGCCATGAGGAAGCAAACTAAAATTTGAATCTACAGAAACCATTAGAGCTTACCTTCCAAGCATTTGCCAGGTTCCCATAGCATTCAGCAAAGTGTGGATCGATGCGAAGAGCTTCTTCGTTCTTTGCAATGCACATGTCATAATTGTGAAGCTAAAACAAAGCATTCATTCACTATAAGGTGCACTGAATGAAGCAAAACTAACTAGTAGGAAGGCAAAGATTCCAGAAAATCTACACTACTAATACATATATTCGAACTACCTGATAATATATAGCACCCATTAGAAGCAGATTATCAGTACGCCTCGGATTTCTCTCATAAACAGCAGTAGTATGGTCTAATGCCTGCTTATAATTTCCAGCTTTGTATTTCTGATGAGCAAGGCCCATAAGCGTATCTTCATCAACTACAAAATATTGAAGATCAACAAGGACGAATACAGTGAAATACGCTAATATGTAAAATCAAAAGACTCCGCAAGAAATTCAAGCCACATGTCATCGTAAAAGCCACGTTCAATCAAAACCCTAAATCATACACATCGAAAATCAAAACCTAAGTTTGATACATGGAAAACGAAAATAGAACCTTCACGAGAGTCCAAACGGTGAGGGAGCTTGTAATTAGCGGAAGATGAAGAAGAGACACTACCAGCAGAAGCCAAATCGGCATGCAAACCAAGCAACAAAGATGTCACAGAAGAAGATGACGTCGCTTCATCGGCTCGATTGTCGCCATTGTACGGCGGTTGGTACTGAAATTGGCGACGCTGCAGCCGGGGATCGTTGGTCGGCAGCGACAACATAATTTCTTCAGAAAGTGTTTGGATCGCGAGAAAGCTCGAGCGGAAGTGTGCGATCTGACGAAGAAAGGAACATTTAGAGGGAAATTCCCCGTCCTCGTCGAGAAAATTCTGTGGTCTCTCTTTTTATTTTAGTATTTTCACTTTCACTTTATTTACGTCTCCTCTTTCCCTTTATATTTACGATTTACGCCTCTGTTTTAACCACGCCCCCGGACACGTTTTCCATGTATTTTTTATAATTTTTATTTCTGTGGAAAGTACAATCATCAGCTGGCACGTTATCATCAGAACCCTCTGGTGGAGTGGCCAACAATAACATAACAAATTTTGACTTTTGTTTTTGACTTGGGAGAGAAGACATTGATGGTTTCTCTAATGTCCTTATGATACCGGCCGTAGCTGAGTAAAGCCTTTTTTTTTTGCGGGCAATTTACGCGGGATTGGAGGGACACGTAATTGAAGGAGCAAAGTATTTACGTAGGGCTTTGGCTAATGGTCATGACTGTCTTAATAAATAATTTATTAGTTAAATTGATTCCTAAAAATTGTATAAGAGGAGCTTTTAAAATTAGTTATTTGTCTAATTATAATATTACTCTCTACTTTTAGTTTGTGTATTTTTAAAATTGGCTTTTTTATTGTGAAGTTTAGAAGAATATAATAAAGCGGTTGATTAAACTTTTTTAATCTTTATTTAATTTTATAATATTAGTTTATATTTAAAGATATTGTAATATTAAGTTCTTGAATATAAAGAGTCACGTCAAATTAATATTTTTAGTATATGACTATTATATATCATATTTGTATCATACTATAATTATAGATATTTTAATTTATTAAATAATAAAATTCGTACATATTATATTAAGAATTACTAATATGAAGTAGCTCGCTGCATTATTATTATTATTGTTGTTGTTGTTGTTATTGTTATTATTATTATTAAAGTTATAAAATTAATTTTTGTAAAATTAAATATCTACATCTAAATTCTTATAAAAATATTTAAGAAAATACTAAGAAATATAATGTTAATGTCCTTATAATTTTTTAAAATAATACCACCATAAGTCATTTTACATATTAACAGCTAATACTAAATAACTAATTTTACCAAACACTTTTAATAAACAACTGATGTTATTCACTGATCAAATCAGCTGATATAATCAGCTAACTGCTTATAGAATCAGCTGATAGTGAATATAATCCGCTATTTGCCAAACATAGTCATTATATGATTCATCTAAAATTAATTATAACCTTAATTGAGGAAAATTTTTTATCAAGTTGAAACTTGAAAATACAAATGGAGTGGACATGGGCACCCAAAGATAATTTTCAATAGCAAAAGCCACTAAACAATAAGGTCAATTTTTAGATGAAAATATAAACAATGGTCAATCATAGGATGATAAATATAATTTTGGTGGATTGAAATCCCAAGGACTAGCTAAATCAAAGTAGTTTGATACGTGTGGAATATTAGTTGGCATAAAATGATTGTGAACCAATTCATTACAGAAACAACTTGTAAATGAAAAGTAAACATATAATCATATAATCCATTAACAGTTCATCATAACCTCTTTAATTATCCGGAAAAAAGGGAATGCCCACTTTGGAAATTTCATGTTGCTTTAAATAAATTTAACTCAAAGGCCAAAGCTACTGTTATTTGACCGTATAAGCCCACACAAAACCTACTTTCTATATGTCGAAAGATTCCGTGTGGGAGTGAAGCTCTACAAATAATGGCTTTCTACAGTTTTTTTATTGGTGAATGCCTGCGGCTGTGACTTCTACACGTATGTAAACAAACCCTTGTGTTTTTCTGTGCTTGTAATTTTCCTTCTTACTGTTTTATGTACAAACGGCACCAATTTCTCGCGTGGATCGTGAGGAAATTCGAGTCCAATTTTGACCATAAAAAGGAAAATTTACGTGTGCGAGTAAGGCTCCTCCGTGGCATTGCCTTGGAGAGTACTCTTTTTTTATAGCCAGGGATGGTTTTAAAATATTTTTTTAATTAAAAATATAGATTAATATTTTTAATTAGATCTGAGTCTAAATTACCCTAACCTAAATTTATTCGAGACCCAACTCTTTTAAATAAAACGATATTGTATTGTTTAAAACAATTGAATCTCGAATCAGTCTGAACCTATACCTAACTCATAAATTACCCTATTAAAAACAATTAAATTTAGAATCATAGATTAAAAATTGTCATCCGTATTTATAAAATCTTCTTTGTTTACCTTATCATTGTTTTTATGCCCTGTTTAGTTCAAAGAATGAAATATATAAGGAATATAATAATTATTTTTAGGAATAGAAAAGATGAGAAATATAATGAAATGGGTATTATTTTGTTTAGTTTACTGTTAAAGAATTTCTATGTTAATGTTTAGTTTGAAAATATAAACTTGAAATGATAAAGAAATAGCCAACAAAAAGACCAAATTATTATTATTATTATTATTATTATTATTATTATTATTATTATTATTATTATTATTATTATTATTATTATTATTATTCTACTTATTATTATTCTTAATATTATTAATTTTACTAATTATATTCTTATTAATTATTATTAATGAAATTTATTATTTTTATTAATGAAATTTATTTTTATAATTAAATTCCTTAATTAAATTTATTATTATTATTAAATTTATTATTCTTACTATTTATTATTATTATTAATTTTCTACTAACAACTATTATTATTATCTATTTTATTTATTTATTTATATTATTATTAACTTTATTATTATTCTTATTATTATAAATTTTCTACTTATTATTATTTTTTATTATTAATTTTATCCATTAATTTTATTTTTATTTTTGTTATTAAATTCCTTGTTATTATTAATTTTCTTCTTCTTCTATTTTTTTTATTATATCAGTTAAGTTTTTCAATTTATCAAATAATAGCCATGTATGTATATATATAAAGAATTACTTGTATTATATAAACACGTTTAGTTTGGTAGATAATGAGTTTGCTTATTATTAACATATCATCAGGAAACAACTCTTTACAATATCACTATCGAAAATATTAGAACACAACAGAAATGCAATATCATTATATCAACAATATTAGAACACAAGAAATGCCAGAAGAATAATCCGTCCGTAGTAATGGCTAGTAGAGGCTAGCAGCGAACAATCTGTAAGGAATGCTAACGTGCCTAACAGCAACTCAGGAACCTCTCTACCTCGAGGTATTTACATTAGAATGATATGAATGTGAGAAAAGATGCTAATGGAAATTCATGCAGTGAACATATGAGAGTAAAATAGTCGTTGCCCACTACAACTCATATATGACCATCCAAGTTGTGTCATGACCCCAGAACAACACCCTCATGGGCAATGTTGGTAACTAGGAGCACAGCTTATGCGCTTAAAGGACAAAGTTTTGACTGACAGAAGTGTTCCCAACTACTCAATTCTCGATTATCAGACATTGGTAGTGTGAGCTCATGTGACTTCTCATATATAGTCTGAAGTTTTAGAAGAGGGGTCCTTGCAGCTTCCCTGGATTCAGGAAGTCGGCTGCTGAGCTGTGGAGCAGCTACTTGGATCAACTTGTCAATTCCATAGGAATTGATACCTTCAACACCCTGTCACACATAAACCAGCACCAATGATGTACCAGCATGTCAATCCTAACCACTGCATTATTCAAACTTTGATGAAAAAACTGGAAAATGCATTATTAATATGTAAACATTACCCAGTGGCATAGATAAGAAAATGGAAAGAAACCTACTT
>JAOQMS010000005.1:8762430-8777949 GCA_027563885.1 Erythroxylum longipes
AATTTTAATTTAATTTTCTAGATTAATTGCATTAAACAATTTTATTTCTTAAACAAAGTCTTTTGTAAATTAAGTGGTGTCTGGGCATCAATCTCTGTGGGATCAATATCTGCTCTTTCTAACTATAAGTGACGACCCGTTCAATTGCAGTTTCTAAGAGTAAAACAAGTAGATAGGGTTGACAATCCATCAACAGGTGCCTATGCATACTGGTCAGATTATTTTAGGCAAGCCATGGCAATTTAATAGGCGTGTGATTCGTGATAGGTTCAAGAATCAGTATTCCTTTGTAGTACATGGAAAACCAATCACTTTTATATCATTAACACTACAACAAGTGTATGACGACCGGTTAAGACTTAAAAATGAGAGTGAAAAGAAATGAGTGAGTGAGGGCAAGAGAAGGAGAAAGAAAGGAGTGTAAAAGTGCGTAGTTTTGGTATTTCTTATGCCTAAGAAAGATGGGACGTGGAGGATGTTTGTTGATTATCAAGCCATCAAAAAAATCACTATAAAGTACAGATGTCTCGTTCCTAAATTAGACAATATTTTTGATGAAGTGTACGATTCTTATGTGTTCACTAAAATTGATTTGAAAAGTGGATATCATGAAATTAAGATGCATAAGGGAGATAAGTGGAAAAAAGCCATTAAAACAAAATATGATTTATATGAGTTGGTAGTTATGCATTTGGATTAACTAATGCACCTAGTACATTTATGAGATTAATGAACCATGTTTTTATGTGCTTTCATTGGGATTTGTGGTTGTTTATTTTGATTATATTTTGATGTATATCAAATCTTTTAATGAAAATATTGATCATTTAAGAAGTATTCTAAATGCTTTACATGATCTAAAGATGTATGGTAAACTTAAGAAGTGTTTCTTTTGCATGGATCATATTGTGTTTCTTCGTTATGTTGTTAGTGTTAAGGGAATCTTAGTTGATGAGGAAAATGTTAGGGTAATTCATGATTGGCCAACATCTAGTTCCATCACTTATGTGCATAGTTTTCATTGTTTAGCTAACTTTTATAGAATGTTTGTTAAGGATTTTAGTACCATAGTGACACCATTAATTAAATTGTTAAATAAAATGCTATTTTCAAATAGGGTGATGAGCAAGAAAAGGAATTCAATTTGATCCAGGATAGGTTGCATTCTACACCATTGCTTTGCTTTTCTTGACTTTGCCAAAACTTTTAAGATTGAGCATAATAATTTAGGTATTGACACCATTTGTTATAGGAATGATGGTCGTTTCATTTTTTAATGAGAACTTGAGTGGAACAACACTTAACCATGCAACTTATGACAAGAAGATGTATGCATTGGTTTGGGCCTTATAAACGTGGCAACATTATCTATGGCCTAAGGAATTTGTTATACGTATCGATCATGAGTAGCATTGGAGGGAACAAGGGAAGTTGCATTAAAGGCATTCAAAATGGATGGAGTTCACTAAGACATTTTCCTTGGATGGAGTTCATTGAGACATTTTCCTCTATGATCAAGTATTTTAAGTTAGGTAAGGATAATGTGGTGGCTAATTCATTATCTCATAGGTATGCTCTTATATCTCTACTTTAAATGCAAAATTGATATGATTTAGGCACATTATTGAATTATATTCTAATGATTCTGTTTTTTGTAATGTTTATGGTGCTTGTGAGAAGGTTGCTTTTTGGAAGTTCTATAGGCTTAAGGGATAGTTGTTTCGAGATACTAGATTGTATGTACTAATATGTTCTTTGAGAGAGTTGCTTGTAAGACAAGCTAATTGTGGTGGCTTAATGGGTCATTTTGGTGTGAGAAAACTTTAGATGTTTTAAATGAACATTTATTTTGGCCACACATGAAGCGTAATGTTGAGAGAATTTGTGAAAGGTACATCACTTGTATATTCCTTTATATATACCTAGTGAACCTTCAATTAACATTTCTATGGAATTTGTTTTGGGCTGCCTAGGTTAAAAAGTGGTAGGTAATCAATTTTCAAGCTTGTAGACATGTTTTTGAAGATGGTGCATTAATTGCTCACCACAAAAACTGATGATACCAATAACATTGTTGATTTGTTCTTTAAGGAAGTAGTTTATTTGCATGTTATGCTGAAAAGCATAGTTTTTGCAAAATTCTTGAGCTAATTTTAGAAGCATTGTCGGATAAGTTAGGGACCAAACTTCTCTTTTCAACTATTTGCCATCCACAAATAAATAGGCAAATGGAGTTAGTAAACCAAACCTTGTCTACTTTGTTTTATTCTATTATTCAAAAGAACTTTAAGAATTGGAAGATTGTCTGACTCAAATTAAGTTTGCTTATAATTGAAATGTGCATTCTGCTACTAACTTTTCACCTTTTGAGATTATGTATGGATTTAATCCATTAACTCCTTTGGATTTGTCACCTTTTCTAAATTATGAGAGAGTTTGTTTTCATGGAAAAAAGAAGGTTGCAATGGTGAAACGTATGCATTAAAAGATGAGGCAACAAATTGAAAAGTGAATTAAAAAATGTGCTACTTAAGCTAACAAAGGGTGTATGAAACTTGTGTTTGAATCAGGCGATTAGGTTTGGGTGCATATGTATAAAGAATTCTTTTTATCTCAAAGGCAATCCAAGATGCATCCTCGAAGCGGTGATTCATTCCTAATTATTGCACGAATCTATGGCAATGCCTAGAAATTGGATCTCCTAAATGCGTATAAAATTAGCGCTATGTTCAATGTTTATGATCTTTCTCCCTTTCTTAAAATTGAAGATTCAAGAACGAATCATTTTGAGGAGAGGGGGAATGATGAAAACTAAGGAGGTGATGCACAAAAAGCTGCCAAAGACTCTTTGCACATTCCAAATGGTCCAGTTATAAGATCAAGGTCTAAGAAGATCAAGGAAATGATAAATGGGCTGATTAAAGAGATTTAGGCCAAACAAGTTATCTTGGCCTAAAAACATAGCATGGAAAATGCAAGAGGCTGCCATAATTTCATTCACACAAGTATTTAATAGATCTCTTTTAAAGTCAAATGTGTCATAAATGTCTTGAACAACGCACCTTGGTGTCGTCATTTTTGTTTGAGTTTCTAGGAAATATATAAGTTTCTAGGTATTGTTGTGCAACCAAAGGACTCAAATATTCTCCTTTTATTAGAAATTATAAGGGAGCCTATAAATAGGCATGCTATTATACTAAAAAAATCAGACTTGACATTTTGTGAAAATTAAGAGAAAACTTCTCTTATGTTCTTCATTGAACTTTTGTACTTATAAAGATTGATTCAACCTTGTGGCATTCAAAACTCAACTTATCACTCTCCTTTTTGTCTATTTCTAGGCTTTGGCATCCATATCCTTCTTTTAACTTTGATTTTCATTATACACTAACTCGAGCTTTCTTGGGGTAAATTTTTTTCTTGCTTATTATGGATTTCAAGGATTCTTATTTTTGGGGTTCACATCAAAATCCTACGTTGAGGACCTTAATAGGGGAAAAACAATGATGGAAAGTGGGTCTAAGTGGAAGGAGGAGGAACTTGAGCTTGGCAGAGGAGCAGTCCCCCATAACCTAACACCAAGTCATTCTCTTACGTGAAGGAAAGGGACTAGTTAGAGGGAGTTGGTGTTGTTAACAACTTAGTTTTAAGGAGGTAGCATGGAGCTTAAAGATATGGTTTATAAATGAAGAGAAGAGGAAGAATAAGGCTTCTAGTTAGGGGGTTGGAATTGGTTGGTTTAGGGAGTGATTTGTGAGTAGTAAGTGTAGCTACGAGGAGGATTATGAAGAAAGTGGGATTAGTACAAGTGGGTTGCTAAAGAGACCACTAAAGCTTTAGTTAGGTTTGTTTTAGAAGTGGAAACAAATAGGCTAAAGCTAAAGCGGACAACTTGTGTCAAATTCCTAAATTTGGAGCTGGTATTACCTTTTCTTCATCCTTTCATTAGAATTTGAGTTTTAGCCACTAAGAGGTTTATGAATTCTTAGGAGGTCATTTTCAAAGTTATTTTCAATAGAAAAACAAGAATTGAGATCATTCAAATGTATCGAGCTATCCAAAATATGCTAACATTTTTAAATCACTTTGGGAAAATTCAAGAGGAAGTAATTATTATTAGACCATGTCTTAGATATTTGGAGTTGACTAGGGTGTTAGGAGAGATAGACCTATATGATTCTCAAGTATTAAGGTTTATATCAATTATAAACCTTTCATGGAGTTTCACAAAGAGGTAATTCATTTTTGTAAGTGTTATCTTGTTAGCTATACAAGTTAATCAACTTAATAATAAGTTTTTATAGATCAAGAGATTATAATTTTATATTTTAAGAAGTTTTTGTAAAGATGATAAATACCTTCCAAGTTTTATGAATTGTGAATTCAGAGATGATATTAGGGAAAGTTTTTATCTATGAATTAATTATACTTGAATTCTCTATTTTTGTTTTTTATGGTTGTTTTACTTTATTTAAGTCTGATCTTGGTGTATAATAAGGAGCTAACACTCCATATTCCTTTACAAGGAACCATAGCTTAAAAGAATACTTGATATGCAAGGATATAAAAGATGAGTACTCTACTATAGAATATGCAAACTTTATCAAGATGAAATTCAATATTACATGATTGAATATCAACACAAACTACTTTAAGATAAAAACTAATATGATTCAAATGATATACTAGTATGTTCAGTTTGATGGAGTGCACACAACACCAAATTTTTGGAGTATATGAAATAATCCAGTAAAGGCATAATAGGGCTCAGTTTGTTTCTATTTTCATTTAAGGATCGAGCTAAATAAGGTTGAAGGCGTTACTTATAATTTCAATCGTAACATAGGAAAGTCTTGCTATCTATTCTTAGCTAGATTTTTTCTTCCATCAAATATAGTTAAGAAATGACATCTTTGCATACCAAAAGTTTGATAATGAAACTTTTAATGAGACATGGGAGAAATAAAGAGGTCAACTACAAAAGTTCCTATATCATAGGCTACCAATGGCGATGTAGGTTCAAATATTTTACAATAGTCTAAAATATTCTGTAAAGAAGACGATTGATGTAATAGCTAATAGGACTCATAACAATAAGACTTTGGAAGCAGCCTTTTAGCTTATTAAAGAGATGGGTCTAAATGATTACAAATTATGAAGGCAAGAACCAACAAACTAATAGATGTACAAAGTATGGATGTAAGAAATGACATCTTTTCCTATAAAAAATTTGAGAACAAAACTCTTTATGAGACATAGGAGAAATAAAGAGAACTACCAACATCACAGGCTACAAATGGCAAATTAGGTTCAAACATTTTACAATAGTCTAATATATTATGTGAAGAAAACGATTGGTATAGCAGCTAATAGGACTCTTAACAATAAGACTTTAAAAGCAGCCTTTTAGCTTATTGAAGAGATGGGTCTGAATCATTACAAATTAGGAAGCAAGAACCAACAAAATAATAGATGTACAAAGTATACATATAATGACTTAGTTGGTATCTTAAGTAAAGCCCTTTGCAAAGAAACTTGACATCTTGAGTTCAACATCAAGAACAAGTAAAGTAATGAGTTATGAATTTTATAGGGGATGAAAAAAGCATTAAAGGTCAAGCTAGAAACCTTATAGATGAATGATCAAGAGAAAGTGAACTATATGGAGAGTTTCTAAAGATAGGATAATCCATACTTTAATAACAACAATTTGGGGTCAAGGATCCCATATTTTTACTAGAGTAATCAAGTAGCTCAAAGACAAAATCCAATTGGATTTCTATAAAATTAATAAGAGAAGAAATTGACCCTAGAGGACATTCTGAGAAATTTTATAATATAGAGGATGAAGAGTTAGAAAAGGAAGTTGCTGAGGAGGAAATGACGATATAAATTGTATTAAAGTGATAACAACACCTTCTAATTTTACTATTTTCTATAATATTGGTGGTATTTTATAAATAATGACAATATTGTAGGACTTAGGGGATAATAGTAATCTAATGTCTTAAACTATGTTTAAGAAATTAGGATTAGGAGAATTTAACTTAGTTAGGCTACAATTCAATTTGTAGGTAATTAATAGGTTTACATTCTCAATTAATTTTTGTATCCTTAACACGAAATAAGAAAATGAAGAACCCCTGATATGAAGTAGGCCTTTCCTTGCAAAAGTGATGGAGATCACCTTTATATATCTAAGTATTCTTAAGAACCTTTGGAAGGAATTGGAGGCCTGATGACATGATCAAACATCAAGCTCATGAAGTAAGCTTTAAAGGGTTGATTTTCAAAATTCAAGCCAAAGGAGTGATTGTTCGTGAAGACCTTAGTGTGTCTCTAAGGCTTATCTCTGAAGGAGTGGATACATGTTAAACATGAGGAGCAAGGCTTTGTAGGCTCAAATTCACGTTGTCATTAGGCCCAATTAGCATATTAGATGTATTATGGGCTATTTAATAATGTTGAGTAAAAGCATATCTTAGTTTTCTTATTTATTTAGGAGTATTTTAATTAGGATTTGTTTAAGATTTTAGCTGATTTCCTTTCTTATCTATAGCTCCTATTTTAATGGAATATTTGTTTTCCCATTTAGTTTATGCTTGTATCACCTAGTCAAGGATAAAGGGAGATGTCCTTTCCTTTTTAGGATTATAAAATACCTAAATAAAAAGTTACATGGGAGTATTCTATGGGGTAAATCAATAATACGAATTTTGAGGGTTTTCTTATATTTTGTGAGTGCTTCTTCTCAATTCTTTACCCAATAACTAAATATGATATTATCAAGGAAACTTTTGGGGATCAGGAAACCCTTATATTCTAATTAGCAGGTGTGGTTAGGGTTATGTTGTTTCTTATCTTGTGATTCAATCCTAGGGTTCTAAGTTCCATATTTGGTTCAGGTTTAAGCTCTTTATAGCTTAGGTTCTTACTTAAAGCCTTCAACTATTAAATCCTTATATGCTAGATCTCTATACTCACTCCTTCATTTCCTATCCTTTAAATTATTCAGGTTATACTAGAACATTTCCATTTAGGGTTTTCTCTTTATTTTGTACTTGGTTGCTCTTTTGAGTGATTGTTAATTCAATTTCAATTTCCAAAGAAAAAAAGCAAAATAGTTAATAAAATATAAGCAGAATTCATGCACATAAAAATATTCTCATACTTAATCTTTTGCTTATTCTTAATAAATCAATTCCATCAAACTTAAAAATGTAGAAATTCAAGGAAAGAATTCAACAAATCAATATTAGGAATCAAAATTATCATCAAACATTTAGTTGCAATGTTTACCAATTAATTAGGCTTACTTGCATTAAGTCATAATTAAATTAAACTCAACTCAACAATCATTCAAACATCCAATTAATTTACAAAATTTAACCTAATGAATAAGTATTCAAACTGATGTGATTCATACTAGAAGTAGTAAGACTCATCAAATAAAATTGATAACTTTTCCCTAGAATCATGTAAAAGACTAGATTTATGAAAAGAAGCTAAAGCTATTGTTTGTATGATCAAATAAGAACCCAAGTGATAAGAAAGATTGTAGACGCTACACTCAAGGATAAGGAAGAGAAGGTGAGACAAGTTTAAATTATTAAAAACTTCATAAGTCAAAAATAAAAGAGTTTATTAAAGAACCAAGAAAGAGATTACTAAACAAAATATTAATGACAACAATTCTATCTCATACAAGAATAAATTGTACCTTTATATAGAGGAATGCATAAAACCCTAAAATCCAAACTTAAATCCAATTATGATTTGGATTTAGAATTATTCAACTTGCCTAATATAAAAGAATTTCCAAAATAAGCTTAATTCCCTTATTTGCAACTATAGAATAGGAAAATAACTCCAAAATATATGCAAAAGAATAAGGAAAACAAATACAAGTTGAAATTTGCAAAAACTCCCTTTAAAAAATGAAAATAGTCAAATAGTAAATGTTAACGCATCATTCTTGCATTTGTGTCAATCAATCAGCTTTTGAGAGTTATATGTTAACCTACAAAGCTCTAAATGACCTTATTCTTGATTCATTTGAAAGATAAAAGTGTCTTTATTATGCTATATTCTTACATTTTTTAAGCACAATATTTTATGCCTACATTTTAAGTTAACTAGTCTTAAATTTAAGGGTTGTCTTAATTCTCCAAAGAAACTTGCACTTTAATCCCATATGCTCTCAATAAGCCCATTTAGAGCTTCTTTAATCTTCTTATCTCATGTCATAGTGATTGGACCTCCATTAATGTTCAATGGATTAGAATTTGGTGTTGTACTTCTAACACCCTATAGATTCTCATGATTCTCTCTCTGCTTACAAGGATTTGTCCTTGAATCATCACCTACATCAGAAGAAGATAAATCAGCAATGTTGAAAATAACATGCACACTATACTCTCCAGGTAGATCTAACTTATATGCATTATCTTGAAATCACATGAAAAGGACCGTCTCACTTTAGATGCAATTTAGATCACCTTTGAATTAGAAATCTCTCCTTACACATATGGGACCAAACCAATCACTAGGCTAAAAAAACCATGTTTTCACCTAACCATGCTTTCACCCTTTATTAGCTTGATTAGTATTGCTCCATTCGCCTTTCAATAGTTTGCCTTACTTCCTCATAAATTTGCTTGACAAAATCTACCTTCTTTTAACCATCCAAATTTACTCATTCATTAATAGGAAAAGGTGATAAATCCAAAGGATTTAGTGGATTAGATCTATACACAATTTCAAAATGTGTAATTTTTGTTGCACTATAAACATATCTATTTTAAGAAAATATGTGGCAAAAAGTGTTCCAATGGTTTTGAGTTCTTTCGAATTACAAGATGGAACGAAGTAGATAAAATCCTATCAACTACTTTAGTTTTCCCATCCATTTAAGGATAACATGTAGTACAAAACAAAAGCTTTGCTCTTAATTTATTCTACAATGTTTTCCAAAAGTAACTTAGAAACTTAGCCTCATGATCAAGAACAATACTTCTATGCATGCCATGCAATCTTATGACCTCTTTGAGAAACCAGTTGGAATATTGGATGCATCATCAATTTTATAACATTGAATGAAATGTGTCATCTTAAAAAGCTTATCAACAACCTATCTACAGACCTATGTAAACCCATCATAAAATTCATAGATATATCAGTCCAAGGATTTTTAGGTATAAGCAAATGAGTATAAAACCCATGAGGTTTAACTTTGGACTTGGCCTGTTTACATGTAATGCACTTCTTACAAAATCTTTCATCATCACATTTCATGTTAGGCAAAAGAAATGTTAAAGCAATACATTTAAAGTCTTGGCAATACCAAAATGCCCTATTAAACCCTTCCCCACGAGCTTTTTTAACAAGTAAATCAAACAATAAACTTTTAGGCATGTATAATTTGTTTTCTCTAAATAAACACCCATTATGTTAGAACTTGCTAAAAGCCACTTCCTTATATGCAATGAACTCATTATCTAAATCAAAATCATTACATACAAATACATAATATATTCAAATCCCATGATTTTGCTTTTAAAGTAGCAAGTAAAGCATACCTCGTTGACAATGCATCGACCACCAGGTTTTCCTTACCTTGCTTGTATTTGAACACAAAAGGAAACGTCTTAATAAACCTACCTTGCTTTTCATTTCTTTAGCTTATATTGTCCCTTTAAATGCTTCATGCTTTCATGCATATGAATCAAAAACTCCTTAGGCCAAAGGTGGTGCAACCAAATTTCCAAGTAAACAAGCACATAAATCTCCTTATCATAGGTGGCACTTAGCTTTTTACTAAATTAATCTATGGGTCTCCCTTCTTGCATTAGGAATGCTCCAATAGCTATTCTTAAAGCATCACATTTTAATTTCAAAATTTTTAGCAAAGCTAGGTAAGGCAAGAAAATGTGCATTAATTAATTTCTTCTTAAACAAAAAATGCATTTTCTTATTAGCCACTCTACTTAAACCCCACATTCTTTTTTATTAATTTAGTTAAAGGTATGGCTATGCTACTAAAATACTTTACAAATCTCCTATAAAAACTAGGTAAGCCACGATAGCTCATAACATTAGTCACACACTCTTAGGTTTTGGCAAATCTATATTGTCATAACCTTCTCATCATCAACATCTATACCCTTATCACTAACCTAAAAAAATCAATTTTTTGGTGCATAATGTACACTTTTTAAGGGTAGTATACAATTTAGCTTCCTGTAAAACTGCAAAAACCTGTCTCATATGCTCAACATGCAGATTAAGTTTGTCATTATAAACCTAAATATCATTAAAATAAACAACCACAAAGTTTATAATGAAAGCACCCAAAACATGTTTCATAAGTCTCATAAATGTAATAGGTGTATTAGTTAAACCAGAAGGCATAACTAACCATTAAAACTACCTATATTATGTTTTAAAGGATGTTTTTCCACTCATCACATTCTTTCATGAGAATTTGGTGATATCAACTTTTTAAATCAATTTTAGAAAGCACACACCATGCAATTTATTAAGCATAGTATCTAATCTAGGGATAGAATGAATAGAATTTATAGTAAGTTTGTTTATAGCATGAAAGTCAACATATATAGGTCATATCTCATCCTTCTTAGGCACTAGCAAGATCAGAACCAAACATGGAACCATACTTTCTTTCATATATACCTTTACCATCAATTCCTCAAATTACCTTTGTAGCTCCTTTGACTCTTAAGGATTGCTCATATAGTCTAGTCTATTTAGAATACTAGCACTTGGAATCAAGTCAATTTGATGTTCTTTTCCTTTAATTGGTGGTAAACCATTAGGCACTTCTTCAGGAAATAAATCATCAAACTCTTACAATAAAGAGAAAATTTTCATTCTTATTAGAATGCCACAATAACGTTTGCTCTTAGTAAGTTCAGACCTAGGTCAGAACCAAGGAAGGAGAAAACCTCTCAAGTTGTTATTTTACACCAAGATAATATGTCCTTCACGTTCCTTTTGGGTGTATTTTATATTAACACCCTTAATAACATAAAACTAGGCCAATACTTGGCTAACAAAGGCCCAATTGATTAGCTCTAGCCCAAATTTGATGATATCTAGTTTTTTAATCAATTTTATAAAACATGCATGCCATGCAATTAATCTAGAATCTCATCTAATATAGGTATAGGATAGTGATACTTTACCATGATTTTATTAATGGCTTTATAGTTAACACACATTCGCCAAATCTATCCTTCTTAGGATCTGCATAAGGATTCATACTTTCCCTTATATATCCCTTAGCTATTTTGAAGTTCCTTTGTCTCTTCGAGATTACTTTAATAGGTTGGTCTATTTGGAATTGGCACTCTAGGGATGAAATTATTCTACTACCCTATACCTCTAATAGGTGGAAAACGAATTGGTTCCTCAAGAAACATATAAATAAACTCCTACAATAACAAAACAACACTTGGCAAAGAAGAGTTAAGTTCATTAGTGTTAAAATAGGCTTCTTTGTACATGAGTAAAAACCTAGGCTATGGGAATAAAAGGTGCAATTCACATCTCTCACTTTTCAAACATGCTCTCTTTCTTTTCTAATTACTCCATCTTTTCACTCTTTTCAACTTCTCCCTTTCTCTTTTTCCTTTCTATTTTAAAACTTTCTTTTGTTTTATCTTAATTTTCTCTCCTCTTTTTTTCTCTCCCAAGTCACTATTGTACGTTCTCAGTTTTTCCTCCAAACTTGTATAAATTTATCCCACCAAACTATGACGTAACCAGTGAATTCAACAGTAGCAAATTTCACCTTCTTCTCTTTGGAGTAATTGTAGTAGTCAAACACTAACTCTACTTCTTCTCCTACTACAAATATTCCTTTGGATAATTTTTTTTCTCTTAGATTGATGGAATATTCATTTTGGTGCTCCTACAATCAGAATCTGCATGATCTCTTTCTCAATAGTCCCTCTTAAAACCTACCTTGACCAACTTTGCGTTGGACCCCGTTTCCATAGCCCAACTATCCGGAATATCAAAAGACGTGAATGTATCATCCTACAAGTTTATTTCTATGGGATCTCTCTAGCCAAAACCAGTTCCGGTAGCGGAATCACAAATTGACTTCTTCAGAACAATTGTAGCTCCATGTCTATAGTTTATTTTGAAACAATTGGCATAACTTTCACTGGAGATATCAAATTTTGATCATTGAAGTATGATTTCGCAGAGGAATTCGAGTTCTATAACTTCCATGAAGACCTTGAAGGGAGATTTTGCTAGCTAAAGGGGCAAAAAATTTCACATTTTCATAACTGTTATGAAAATGTCGGCTTAGCAAACATATGTCCCTCCAAACGGACATGAACTGAGTTGAAACGTTAGAATACCTGAGAAGGTCCGCCCAACGGACATCAAATCCGCCTAACGGACCTTTATGGGTCAAATTCCAGATTTCCAACTCCTACAAGTTACTTATGACCTCTCTTATGCATATTTATCATTTCTAACTTATTTTACACATCATTTTCACCTCCATTCCAATTCAATATCATTTACAACCAAATCATATTCTATGCTTGATCATCAACCCAAAAATATAACATCATCCATGTCTATAAAATGTCCAACATTCACCCTGTGCAGAATCACTAACTTGTGAAAAGCATAACTCTTAACTCCGATATCCAAAAATTTCATACTTTATATCTTGCAAAGTTAGAAAGATAAGCTACAACTTTCATGAAGACGACTATGTCTAATTCTACCTAAATCGATACAAATTTTCCTTTGAGTTCAGAACACGATTTCTACACCTATGAGAGCTTGCAAACTGCAATATGTCTTCATATCTATTAAACTACTAAGTACTTTTATTAAATTCTTGAATCTAACCTCGAATGATTAATCCCATACAACCTTTTCGATATCTAACATGCTATTCTAAAACAAACACAATTTTGCAATCCCAACAAAGAAGAATATGCACATACCCATTTCACTTCCATAACCATCATACTCATCCTGTTAAATAACATCATCATACACAACAGCAAATCCTCAAATTCTCATTCTCATTGTTAAACAAAGTAAATATTGGAACAAGCTTTACTTAATTATCAATAATTACATCACTAACTTAAAACAAAATGCCAAGGATGCTCATGATTGATATGCCTATAAAGCTATCCAAAATGTTCAATAACTTAGTACAAAAGTCTCTAACTATCTTGGAGTTTCCGATGCCTTGCAAAGATTACTAACCGTCCCGTTCTGCACCTTAGAAGTGAGAAAAAGGATGGATGGGTTAAGCAACACGGCTCAGTGGCTAATACATTTATAGCCATTAGTAATCGACCACAATTCAAGCATATGCACATGTATAACTAGCAATTCAAGCATTCTCAATCTATTCTAGCAACTCACGCATCAATCAATTTAGCTGAAAACTCATAACACATAACATAGAATTTAGCCATTTAACACAACACTCAAATTCATCATACTTAACAATTCAATGATGCAATACACAAACAAATGGCTAGAGAATTTTGTGGAACGAAACAGATAAACCGAAGTTTATGCCGTGAAAAAAACGAGTCCGATTTCTTAGGATCTCGTGGTCTCAAGCGGGCAGCTAGGAGAAGGCTATAGTTCGACGTGCATGTGACTAACGAAACATTCCTCTCTTGCCCAATCACAAACAAATTTCATGCTCAATTCAGTTAAACACAAATTCATAATCTCATGCTTCTTTTACTTTTTCTTCTTTTCTTTTATACAAAAATCATAACCTTTTTCAAGGCATAACATAATCATCATTCATCATGCATTTTCAAACATTCATAACAATTTCAATTCCAAGCAATTCAAATGCAAGCAAATCAACATACACACATATAGGCAAGAATTTTCCCAATTACACAATAACTATAAATGCCTTACCCACCTAAATCCTTTGTAAAAATCTAACTCGAGGTTGTCTTTCCTCTTGCTCTTGGGTAGGATTCTCTGGGTTTCCTAAAACAACCAAGATTCTATTCAAAACAACATTCTAATAAAATTTATAAAATTCAATAATCACAAAAATAATACAATAAAACAAATTAAGCTCAAACCTAACCTACCCATAGTCCATCTAGGTTAGAAAACCCAAGACCTAGTTTAGAAACCCTAGAAATCAAATTGAGAACCTTAAAAGTACATTCACTAAAAATTGATTCTAAAATACTTAAACCTATGCATTTTCTAAGCTTCATGAACCAAAATCCTTCCAAAAATCCAAAGGATTAAAATTGCTCTTCTCCTCCTCTTTCTTTTTCTCTTCTTGAACAAACTCAAAATCACTCTTAAAGACTAAGAAAAGATGAAGCCTAGCTTGTCTTCTTCCTTCTTCTCTAAAGAACGACTCTTTGTCTCCTTTCTTTCTCTTCTTTTCATTTTGCTCTTCTTTTCTCTCCCATTTTCGTTTTCCACTCTTCTAAAAATAACAAGACAACAATTCCTGTTCCCATTCTACCCTTAATGAATGCTAAAAGTCCACTTTACCCTTCCTTTAATGCTTTATGACTCTTAAACATAGTAATATGCCAAAATTGCCCTCATACACTCTTACTACTTTAATTTAATTTACCAATGTAATAAAATCCTATTAACACTAAAATAAATAATTAAACTCCAATAATAATTCTATCATGACCTCATAATTCATTATAAGGCAAAAATTCAAATTCCATGCTTATTTCATAAACTGTCATGCTTAATTAAACAAAAAAATTTGGGGGCCAACATTTCTTCCCTTCTTACTTGAGTAATCAAATAAATAGGGGTAATGTTGTCCTATATTTTCTTTAATTTCCTAAGTAGCTTCTTCACTCAAATGATTGGTTCCAAACGACTATATCCCTCTTAAAGAATTTCGCTGGATATATTGCTTATTCAATTACCCTACTATCTCAACTGGTTCCTCAATATATCTCTGATTCCTCACAATTTCACTACCCTTTTTATCGAACTGTAACACACCTTGTCAAGACGATACAATACTCTCAAAACACTTTTATATTCTACTTGCTATCCCATATCTTTTCAGCATTGATCCACTTAACTCTTCTATTTTTTTTAAGTCACACAAATTTTACTACAAATCAATCTTTAAGTCATATGCAATCATTCACTTTCATTTATCATATACAATCACTTTCACATTTTAATTTTATCAGACCTAAGTTCATTTAACAATGACAACATCTCGTCAAATTCATGAACCTAATAATATAGGTAGGCTACTTTACATTAAACAAAATTCATGCACTCTCTATAGCATTTTTAACTTCTTATGCTTGAATCTTATTTCTAACTGACTCCAATAGTTACTTCTGATTTGTTTAATAGTCATTCATTCCCAAAAATGAAACATTTAACTCATGCAATAAGATTCGATAAAACATCTACATCACAAGAAGGTTTCTCACTTCAATTATCTACACTGTTTCCATAATCCTTATCAATCAACTA
>JAOQMS010000005.1:8785117-8797891 GCA_027563885.1 Erythroxylum longipes
GAGAAAACCCTAATAACCCTCTCCAATTCAAATTCTCATTCACACAAAACACATTTTCTATAAAACACAATTATTCGTACTTAAACCGGGAAATGTCATGAATGCTTGTACAAACATTTACATGTGCAAAAATTCACTATTTACTATTCATGTGCATAAATGAATGTATGAATATGTCATTGCAATATTTAACACTCCTAACCCGTTCCAAATTACCAAATTACCCTTTCCATAGGTGAGGGGATGTTACAATCATCATGCTTATTATTTTAAGTGAAAGAACATCCAGACCATTTTAACTCAGTTAAACAGCAACAGTCCAAACATCCTTTGAATTCTTTGATTTCATAACAGGTAATAGGATTACCTCCCACCCATTCATGAAGTTGTAGGACATTATTAAAATCTCCACCAATTAACCAAGGCAAGGAATAAGAATTAGCTAAAGCTTTTATATCATGCCAAAGTTGAATTCTCTCCTTTTTGTCATTAAAGCCACAGACAAAAGAGACAAAGAATTGCTCGTTATCTTCTTTGTGTTTCACTTTGCAAGACACCATTTGAGCAGAAGAACTAACAATATCTACATCAAAGCAAACAGGATTCCAAGAAATCAATATTCTGCCATTATGATGATTCTGTTGATTCATAAAAAAATATGAGTAAGAGTTGTTTGAAAATTACTAGGCTTGATTTTTGTTTCAAACAAGCCAATAAGACTTACTTTATTGAGTTGGTAGTAAAGAGAAACCTCTTTCTGCTTATTCAGGCCATTAAGGCCACGAACATTCTAAAACATGATTCTGTCCATGCCCTAAATGGGCTTTCTTGAGTACTCCATTATTAGCAAGCAATAAAGGATCAACCACAAGATGAACAGAGCTGATAAGATTAAAAGAACTATGAATAGGGGGCACTACCCTCTCAATCTCACTATACTAGCTTGATCACTATACTAGTATGAGTAGGAGTCATCTTACCCTCAAGAGGTTGCTTCCTAGCAGAGCTTGAACCAACAAAATGGAGATCAGGAACTGGAGTAGTAATCGCCATAACTAGCTCATCCTTGTTTAGTGGTATACTAAGCCTGATCAGGCTCTTGTTTAACCTGAATCAATTTTGGTTTCCATTCTATCCTGCCAAGCTGCTTCCTGCAATTAGTGATATCATGTCCATACCCTTTATAATGATTATATACAGTAGGCTTCCATTCATGCGAACTGCTTATTCCCTAACAATCCCCCTAGTGTTCCTATAATAAATAGTTTCAGGCATCTTTTTGCCAACTTCATCTTCAACCAAGGGACAAACAAAGTTAGCCCCTTCCTTTAGTTTTGTATTCTTATCAGCCATCAAAGGAATCCCAATGAGACTGCCGATCTTACTCAATTCGGTAGGACCCCAATATTTAACATTATGCATAGACAACCTAATCCATATTGGAATTGTGGATAACGATTCCTTGAGCATATCAATATCTTCAGTCAATAGTCGGATAATAAAAGATTTTTTAATCAAAATGATAAATATCAATTTGGAGGAACTCATCCCTATTGTCCAGAGAATCAAATCTCACCAATGTGATGCCATTTTTATAGTTATGATTTTGTTGATACCAAAACCACCCCAAATACATTGGATAAACCCATTCAGAACAACTATAGGAGGCCTAACACCCATTACATAACAAATTACAGCCTGATTCCAATAATCAATCTTAGACTTAATGTCAATATTACCAATTATAAAACGTCATAAACTAGCATTAACGTAAAACATACTATATGATGTAAATTATAAAAACTAAAATTACTTAATAGATAAACAACATTTAATACCATAAAACTATCTAATATAAAACCATATAATAGTAGGTTCCAAGTAAAATAACCAATCTACCCTATTATAAAAATTAATATTGAATCCAAAACTAATGAAATCATAAAAAACAAATTCCTTCAAATATTGGGAGAAAAAAGTATATGACATAGGATAAGGGTTTGACTATCATACATAACTGACTTGTAGGTGTCTACTATTTAGAATTCTACCTTATAGATATCTCTTACATGTATCCACAGTATCTTATATGAAATTAGTTAGGTTTTGTAAAGACATCTCTTTCCTTTGTTACATGATTTTCAAATCTTTAGTTTGCAATCTATAAAGGATGTGATTCAATTATAATTTAAAACTAAATAAAAATATGGTGTATATTCAATTATAATTGTAGAACTATAGATAAATATGGCGTACTCATCAATATTATAAGGTTGTACCTTCTTAAGCTTAGGTTAATCATGAGCAAAGCAACCCTTTATACCATAGTTATAAAATTTCAGTCTCTTCACATTTTTTCTTCTAGGAAGGACCATTTTGTTTCTCATCTTTGATAGTTTTAGCTTTCTTAGAATCTTGAGAGTTGTAAAAACCTTTCTTACCTTTTTTTTTTTTTACCGAAACCCATTGTAATGCTTCCTTTTCTTATTTTCAATAATCCATGAGACAAATTAAGTCATATACACTACATTAGATGGCTTGAAAACATCAAGATATTCCTCTTGAAGTTATAAGTGCCCTATAACATCCTCTATTGTATTTATATTCTTATTTTTGGTAAGTGCATTTTCAAGTTCTTCTAACTTCAAGGCAAGGATATATAACAACTTACACTTACTACTTATTTGATAGGATATCACCAACATCCTTCAACTTAATAACCATACTTAACATTAGACTCAAATTTCTTTATATTAAATGATCTAGATTTTTCTTGCAAGTTTCATACTTAATAATAAGTGACCTTAACTTATTTATTAAAATTCTAATAAAGCATGGTACTAGTGTAGATCATATGTCAGTGACATTGTCATAGTTTAAGAAATCTTGTATGATATCATCATCTATGCTATTTAAAAACATAATATGAGGGAATGCTTCTTTTTGGAAAAGTCATATTTCTCTTATTTTTCTTATATTGAGTTCCTTAATCTTCCTCAGGAACTTCCATGATTTTATTCGGTAGTTCAAGAGCCTTTTACTCTTCTAATATATATTAAATTCTCATGCTCCAAACATTATAAATAGAAATTTTATTTTTTTTCAATTACCTATGAACTTAAAGATCCATAAGATTTTCAATCATTATATATATAATAATTGATCAATAATTCGCCATTATACCTAGATATGTTTGTTCACATATATCATAAATAAAACATATACATAAAATAATAAAAATTACAATTTCTTTGAATTAAATAAATACTGTAAATCAATAATTATGCTAAAAATTTAATAATTATGCTAAAACAACTAATTCTTATAAAATGCCATTAAAAGAAATGCATTAAAAACAAAAAGCACTCATCCCAAGCATTATAGCACGCAAAGATCCTAATAACATCAATCAATAAGCCATTATAAAATATGTACCTAAGCACTTCCCCTCTTCTATACTCTACTAAAATAATTTGTACCATTATGAAAGACGATTCTTAAGGATGATTATTCCATATCTTTATAAATGACTTCCTTTTTAGAGGCAATAGAGTGAAAATACCTAAATGAATTGTTCTAAACGAGTGAAGCCTCATATTTGGAACATACAAGTTTATGAATTATGACATTAGTAGTTGACATATAAGTCCTCAAATCTTATCTAGGGAGCATATGATACTTTTACAACTACTCACTTGATTGATAATTCTGTATCTCTGCTTAGAGATGTATATTGCTCTTGGACCTCTCATTCTTCATGACTCTTTTCTGAAAGCAATCCAAAAGATAATTAAGCATCATAAATATTCAAATAAATACATTATTTGAACAAAAAAAATCATTAAATAGCACATTACTTGAATATGAGACCATCAAACAAACTAATTGTTTGATCTGTAAGGGCTTAACTAATAACATATTATTGAATAAGAGGATCATTAAATAGATAAATTATTTGCTTCATTGTTTACTTAATTAAACTAATTATTTGATAAATAGAATATATTAATATATAAATTATTTAAGAACAATTTGGGATGAATTCATTTTATTAAATCAACTTATAAATAAATCTTTATAAAATTTATACAAGTTATGAGGTGAAATGGTTAAGGCTTAAGCTTTGACCTTGAAAGGTAATGAATTTAAATCAACAAAAGGGTCAAATTGAACCCTAAGGTTTTTTTTCCAAAATTTAATTTGAACCCTAAAATTTCAAAACATTCAAATTAAATTTTAATGTTTGCCAAATGATTAAAACAATTCATACTTTAACAAAACACAAAAAAGAAATTCATAAGTTATTCCAGTGTGGATTTTTATATTCTTTAGGTAAACCCCTTGCCATATAAATATCAAAGCTAGCATATAAGGCCCATTGACAAAATTACCTAATAATTTTGCAACTTTGAGGGATTTTGCTTTTAATGAAAATCCATAGGTTTTTGTACTTTTGGAAACCAAATTTTGGATGGAGAACTTGAATAAATTAAATAATTTGGGAGCTAAATACAATTTTATTTTTAACCATTAAGCTCATAATTATAGGAGAATAATAATTGGTTTTGATCCTGACATTATGGATATTGAAATTTTGGTTATAAAAGTTTAGGTATTGCATATGAAATGGAATTTTATTAAGGAGAATATGGTTATTTTTTGCTTGGTGGATATGGTTCAATTACGAATTTTCAAAGGAAAGAGTTATAAGCTAATTTATGGAGCTTTAAAAGGAGTATTAATGGTCTACAGTTGATATTTGGGGAGTTTAATGCTATATTATTTTGAATTGGGGTTGACAGTCAATTTTATTTGAAAAATTTCTTAGAAGATTTCAAGAATTTTATTGAAAGAGGTTATTGATATAAAGTTCGTTGGCTTAGATTTCACCTGGAACAAGAAATAGGCCTCTACCTGGTTTTAAGGAAGTGGATAAAGCATTTATCAACTAATATTGGTTGCTATATTTTCCTAAGAGCAAAGTCATTGTATTAGAGCCTCATTTTTCTACCCATTCCCCAATTAGGATTGGCGATATCTTCCAAAATTTGAGAAGTAAAGGAAATTTTAGGTTCAATAATTTTCATATGACTATGAAGGGTTTTCAAGATGCTCTAAGAAGAGGTTTGGAGGGATTTATCCCTAGTACTCAACATTTCAAGTGTGTTTAAAGTCTGAAAGCTATTAAAAAAGAATTAAAGATACTCAATCTTCAAAGAGAGGAAAGTACTCTTCAAGTTATAACTAGAGCTACAAAGAATCTTATTTCTGTATAAGCCTTACTTTCTATAAATATAGGTGATTAAGATTTGGTAGATTATGAAAAAATATTGTTAAAAGACTATTGATAGGTATCTAGGAATCACTCTGGTCTTTTAAAGTGAATTGGATCAAAGATGGCGATAGGTGAACAAATTATTCTTTAATTCTATTACGGACAAAAGGAATTAAAATATAATTTGTGCTATTCTTACTCATGATGGCAGAAATCTAAAGCAACAGAAAGATCTCCTTGTGGAAGCAAAGAGATACTTTAATAACTTTATGGTACCTCCCATAGGACTACTTGTTCTCTCCAATCTGTGGAGTCTTTCATCTCTAAGAGGTAATAGAGGAGGAATTTTCTTATCTTATCAAACCTGTGGATGGTAGTGAAATTGAAAGAACCTTGTTCCAAATGAAGCCTAGCAAAGCTCTTGGCCCTGATGGCTTAGATGGTTACTTCTTTCATCAATCCTAGACATAAATTGGCTATATAATTAAAGATGGTATACTATATTTTTTCTCAGCAGGCATTCAATTGAAGGAATTGAATAAATCCTTCTTATGCTTAGCTCTAAAGACTTTTAACCTATTACATGCTCAAATTTTCTTTATAAAGTGATCTTTAAAATCATTGTAAATAGGTTGAAACCAGTTCTGGGTTCTCTAATTAGTGTAAATCAGAGGGCTTTCATAAAAGGGTGACAGATAGGGGATAATATCTCAATTTTCTAGGAGCTTTTGAAATGTTATTATAAGAAGAACATTCTTATGAATTTTTTAGTCAAGGTTGATTTTAAAAAGGCATTTGATTGTATTGAATGAAAATTTGTGCCACATTTACTAGAGATGATAGGGGTTTTCATTTAAAATTTATAAAATGGATTGAGGCACGTATATCTATAGATTATTTCTCAGTATTAGTGAATGAAGCTCTTACTAGATTGATTAAATTTGTTAGAGGCCTCAAATAAGGGGATTATATTTCTCCATATCTTTTTATCCTATGTATGAAGGCATTTACTCTCCTAATAAATCAAAATTTTAAAAAGGAGAAAAGCTTCAAGTTTCATAGTAAGTGCAAAACAGTATCTCTGGTTAGCTTATGATTTACAGATGATCTTTTGTTATTTTGCAAGGCTCACTCAAAATCTATCGAAACCTTGATGACAACTTTGATTCGGTTAAAGTATTTGCCAGCCCTTTCTATGAATATTGCTAAAAGCCATTACATTTTATCTTCTAATGTTGATCAATTAGAGAGTATTGTGTCTGTTATTACTGGAATGAAAAGGAAATATGCTACTTTACTAAATATAAGGCTACCTATTATAACTAAAAAATCCATTTCAGTGAATGTTACCCCTTAGTTGAAAAGATTTAGAGGAGACTTGATTCTGAGATTAATAGAGCCATTTCCTTGGGGGGAACATTACAATTAATCAATTCTATATTGAATTCCTTGCATCTATACTAAAGTTCCAACATTTTCCTAGCTAAAGGTGTTATTAAGTCTTTGAAAAACATATTGAGGGAATTTCTTTAGGGAAAATTTAACTATTATAGTGGCTATATGAAGGTTAAGTGGTTTGAGGTTTTTAAACCAAAAAAGTTGACAAGGTATAATCCCAATCAGAATCACTTATGATATAAAAGCTTTTATGCATAATTCAAGATAAAGACTCCTTGTGGGTAAAATGGATTTGTAGCTACTTCCTACAGGTAACAGTTTGTGGTCAAATCCTCTTAAAACCTCCCACATATGGATTCTATCTCAACTCCTCAAACTTAGGGTAGTATGGAGGCTAGAATTACCTTAAGGTTTGGGATGGGAGGAAAGCTTTTCTCTAGTTTGACAACTAGATTAGACACGGTCCTTTAACTAGAATCCCAGTGGCTTTCCAAATTTAGAACAATTTTCTTATAAATGCTAAAATTAGCTCACTCATTAAAGATGATTATTAGTAAGAATTACATAGTGAGCTTTATCATCTTCACGCTAATTATTCTCGTGACAGCTCTATTTTGGACTCCTATATATGGCTCAATGATTCCCTTGACAAGCTTAATAACAACTTTTGCAAAGAATGGTTATCTCAAGGAGGATAAACATTGGGTTGGTATAGGTTGGTATGGGATAAGGCTTTAGTGCTTAGTACTTTAACACTGCTTTAACTTACAACTTTGAGTAGACTGGGTACTCTGGATAGGCTTCACCACCTAAATAGTGATGGTGGATGTATGCTATAGATGAGGATCTAGAATTTAGATCTCACGTTTTTTTTCAACTGCAGATTTTCTTCTACTTTGTGGGAATTTATTAAGGGAAAATGTCTTCGAAACCAGTTTGTAATGAATTTCATGGAGTTTTTGCTTTGGTTGGAAAACTAGACCAATATACCTAAGGCTAACAAGGCAGTATACTTGGTATCCCTAGGTGCTTGTGTTAAGGAAATATAGAAGGGAAGAAATGCTAGGAGATTTAAGGGTATCAGAAGATTTAAAGAAGAATTATTCCAGATCTTATGTTACGAATAAAATAACAAATTTTCTACTTGAATTTAGCTAGTTAATATTATAATCAATGGGCATTTTGAAAAGTATATGTTAACTAGATTAGTATGCTTAATTAATTTAGTAAAGCTATCTCATATACTTAGTTGTAATCTTTCTAAAATCCAACAATCTTAAAAGGAAATCGGAAATTTCAGAAGAGGGTAAGCTGAAATCAATGAGGGGTTTTTGTTACTTGCTTATTTGTTGGCATTTAGATTGAATTGTATTTTTTAGCTTGAAGGGGGTCACACATTAAGCCTTTATCTGAGGCAAGGGGGATGATAAGATGTTATTTAGTTATGTTAATTGGACCTATCTTTTTTGTTTTGGATTAATTTTGGTGCTTAACTGTTGAAATTAATATTTGTATTTTTTAGGAGGTGACGAGTGAAGATTACAAAAAATTAGAGTATTATTTGTCAAAATCATGAATTTTGGAAAAATTTGTCAGATTGCTACAGTGGATAAGGTGAGATCACGCCTAATGCCAGATCCACCATATGAGTTTCAGTTCAATTAGAAGACTTATTCCGATTCCTATTATGTAGGGATTTGAATTTTTTTAGAAGGAAATCTTTGCAAGATATAAGGAACTTAGTTTTTGGGTAGGAAAAAAGAGAGGATGCCTTCCCATAATTTTCTTTTCACTTTTCTTTATGTTTTCTCATCATTTTTCATCTTTTCATCTATTTTTGGTGTTAGAACTAAAGCCATGAGTGGCTAAATCTAAATATTCTGATTCAAGGGAATTCAAGATTTTACTTGTGATGAGGGTTTTTTCTAACCTTATATTTTTGTTTTAACTTAAGTATGTCTTTTTTTGTGTGGTTTTATTTCATTAGTAATCAATAAATTTAATGTTCATTATTCTATAGCTATCCATAAATTTAGTTATTTGTAATTGTAATGAATGATTAGTACAAGTAGCAAATATCTTGTTTATAAATTTACATATTTAAGTTACTAGAAACAAGAAAACTAAATTAAATAGTTTTAGTTATCTCAATTATTTAATTTAGGGTTTAGTCTTTTTCACTAAGCTTATTGCTATCATTCAATTTTTATAGAATGCTATCATACCCAATCAATTAAATGTAAGTTTTGGTTTAAATGATAGGTTTGAACCAATTAATTTCAAAAAATTTGAATAAGTCTATCCTAATAGATTTTAGAATAACTGCTTAAATTCTGAAAATTATTCTTTTTAGACTAGTGATCAATGTTACAATTGGAAGAGATATTTCCCTTGAATCAAAGTTAATTAAAATTGTATTTCTCTCTCTTTATATTCAATTGATTTATTTTGATTCTTTGTTAATCATAAACCCTTACTTTATTTTTTCAATTGAAATTAATCAACCAGTTTTTATTTCTTTTGGGATTCAAACTATTTTGATAACTACTACAAGAAGTTAGTGAATTGGTATTAATTTTGAGAGCTTCGACAATTTGATCAAAATTTTGGTGCTATTGTTAGGGACCTATTTTAGTTTCTTAGTTTTTTTGCGTTATTTTATAGTTTACTACTAATCTCTTATCTTGTATAACTGATTCTTCTAAGATAGGTGAATTGTGATATATTTTAGAAATTTAGAAGACAGTATGTCGTTTAAGGAAAGAGACTAAATGAGGAAAAGGTCATCCATCTTTAGAAGTGAAAGTTGAGATAAATTAAACATTTAGTGAAGACTCTAATTTCCTAGAAGTTAACGAAAAGATGGTGAATCCTAACACTAGAACATTGAGGGAGTTAGTAGTACCAAATTTAAATTAATAACCATTATGCATAAGATTTCCAAATGTTAAGGTAGATTTTGAATTAAAATTTGGTATTCTTTCGTGATCTTGTAGATGAAGATCCATATAAGAACTTAAAAGAATTTTACGTTGTCTGCTCTAGAACGAAGCCATAAGGAGTGCTAGAAGAACAAATTAATCTTAGAGCCTTTCCATTCTCATTGAAAATTAAGGTGAATGATTGGCTTTGTTATCTTCCATTTGGCTCATGATAATATGGAATGAGATGAAAAGAATGTTAGGAGAGAAATTTTTATTGCATCACGACTAGTCAATATTAGAAAAGAGAGATGTGGGATAAGATAATTCACCGAAGAAATATTGAACAAATATTGGGAGAGATTTAAGGAATTATGTGCTATTTACCCACATCATCAAATTCTTGAGTGACTTTTGATTCAGTACTTCTATAAAGGGTTATTTCTAATAAATAGAAACATGGTAGATGTAGCTAATAGAAGAGCTTTAGTAAATAAAACGCTAGAAGAGGCTAGATAATTGATTTCAAACATGGTAGAAATTTCTCAGCAATTTGGGAAAATGATGGATGGAGCTATTACGCACACCAATGGGGTAAGTAATATTAACATTGAGGATAAAATTTTGGATTTTAACTGCTTTAGTTAGTCAAATGTATATAAGTTAATTTCAATCGGCACAAGTGTGTAAATATGCTCATTCCTTAGGCATCCTACAAATATGTTCCCTATATTACAACATGATTCTCTTTAAGAAGCTAACATAACAAGGGGATTTCCTAGTCAATCTCAACAAAAATATAACCCTCATTCCAATCATTGTAATCTAGGATAGTGAGATCATCTGAAGTTTACCTATGTAAATCAAGGAGTGCAACAAAGATTCCAACCTTACAATTTCAATAGAAAACTTCAAGCACCTATATATGTTTAATCTCAATATTCAAATTAAGGTATGTCTTTGGATGAAATTGTTAAGGAACTTACTACTAATACTTAATAATTTCAACAGGAAACAAGAGTAGGTCTTTAAAATTAGGAAAATTAGATCACTCTATTAGCCACCTTTGTTAGTAAATTAGAAGAGCAATCATCAAGACAAGTGCCTTCACAAATGGTGGTGAATCTAAGAAGAATGTGAGTGCAATGACATTAAGAGGCGGGAAGACAATTCAATTTAGATCTTGAACAGAGATAGAAAATTATGACTAAGGATTAAAGAAAGATTAAACTCAATATCAAGATTCAATAAGGGTAAAAGATAATTTGTCTTCATTGATATCAACTAATGCACGTATAACTCCTTTCTCTTTTAGGCTAGCTAAATCAAAAGAAGAGAAATATGAAAGAGAGATCTTAGAGACCTTCAGAAGGTGAAAATCAATATACCACTTCTAAAAGCCATTAAACAAATAAAGGTTTTGAAAGAACTATATATGAATAAAAGGAAACTGAGGGATAAAGAAAGAATAATTTTTGGTAAGAATGTATCAAATGTGATAAATAGAAAATTACCAAAAAAAAGATTTAGATATGTTTACACTTCCTTGGGTCATTAGTGATAAAAAAATTGAGCATGCCATGCTAGACTTAGGTGCACCTATTAGTGTCATGCCATACTCAATTTACCGTGCATTAAATATAGAATTCTTTGTAAGAAACTAATGTGATTATTCAGCTTATCATTCTTATGTGTGTCATATTGGTCTTATAGAGGATGTTTTAGCTTAAGTTAATGGTTTGGTATTTCCAATGGACTTTTACATCTTGAAAAGGGATGGAGATAGTGTAGAATATTCAGCTTCAATTTTGTTAGGAAGGTCTTTCATGAAGACGATTAAAACAAAAATTGATATGGATGAGGGCACTCTTTCATTTGAGTTTGATAAAGAGATAGTGAAGTTTAATATTTTTGAAGAATAAAGTACCTTAATGATTTTCAATATGTTTATCATATGGATGTCATAGATTCAATTATTTAGGATATTTCTAAAGAATAAAGTGTTGATGAAGAGTTAGAGTTGAAAGATAAAATGGAAATGAATAAGCAAGTTGATGAAACTTATGAAGTTGTAAAATCATTATTAGCGATGCTAATAAATTTAGAAATTTTAATTGCTTAAATTATTGTAAATCATAAGAAATGTTGCCTTCTGTTTTGTAGGCCCCAAAAGATAGAAATGAAAGCCCTACCGGATCACCTAAAGTATGTCTATTTGAATAAAAGAGAGTCATTACCTACAATCATCTAAAAGAGGTTAACTGCTAAGTAAGAGGAAAGGCTAGTAGCACTACTTATGGAGTAAAAAAAATGCACTCCGTTAGACCTTTGCTAATATAAAAAGCATCAGCCAACAATTTGCATACATATGATTCTTTTTTAAGAAAATGCTAAGCCAATAAGGGAATCCCAAAGAAGACTTAATCTAACAATGAAAGATGAGGTAATGAAAGAGATTCTAAAACTTTTGGATTCAAGTATAATCTATCCAATCTCATATAGTAAATGAGTGACGTAGTGCTAATTGTGCCAAAGAAAACTGGGATGACAGTGATAAGAAATTAGAATAATAACTTTGTACCAATAAGGCACATAATAAATGGCTAATGCGCATAGCCTTTAGGAAGCTTAACTTAGCCATTAAAAAGGACCATCTCCCATTATTCTTTGTAGATCAAATATTAGAAAGACTTATTGATAAATTATGTTTTTCCTTTTAGGATGGTTTCTTAGGTTACCAAATGGCCATTGCCTAACAGGATCAAGAAAAGACCACATTTACATGCCCTTTTGGAATGTATGCCTTTAAGAGAATGTCTTTCGATCTTTGTAATGCTCTAGGTACATTTTAGAGGTAAATGCTGACTATATTTTTTGAGTATATTGAGAATTGCATTGAAGTATTCAGAGATGATTTCTCTTTTTATGGAGATTCATTTGATGATTGCTTAAATCATTTATCTAAGATTATAAAATGATGCATTGAAACAAATCTAGTGTTGAATTATGAAAATTGGCATTTTATAGATGATTAATGTAACATCTCGTTCCCATATAACGGGTTGAACTATAGAAACGGGTACGCGTGAGAGATTAGTAAAAGACCTCTCATGCTCATGCATTTGTGAATAAGTGATTTTGCACATGAAAAATGTTTGTACATGCATTCATGACATTTCC
>JAOQMS010000005.1:8797991-8832377 GCA_027563885.1 Erythroxylum longipes
ACCATCAATCCATCTTCTTTCACTTCTATTTTTGAAGACTTACCCTTTTTAATTTCTTCTCTAAGACTGATCAAGTACCCATCTCGTTCCTGCAATTCTTTAATCTTCTCCTTCAATACTGGCCTTACTCTGAAACTAGCTAATAAGCTACCGAAATTGCCTTGTCTCAACAGCACCTTAAGCTTGGTCAGGTCCTTCAACAAAGGTAAATATGTAGTCTTCACATGGTGCCAATGAGGGTGTAAAATGGGTGGTAAATGTGCATCGAATTTAGGAAGCTTAACTTAGCCATTAGAAATGACTATTTCCCATTATGATCTATAAATTACATGTTAGAAAGACTTACTAGTAAATCATGTTTTTATTTTTTCGATGGTTTCTCATGCTATTACCAAATATCCATTACTCAAGAGGATGAAGAAAAGACCCCATTTACATGCCCTTTTGAAGAATGACCCTTTGATCTTTGTAATACTTTAGCTACCGTTCAAAGGTGTATGACATATTTTTGAGTGTATTGATAATTGCATTAAAGTATTCATAATGATTTCAATGTTTATGGAGATTTATTTGATGATTGGTTAAATCATTTATCCAAGGTTCTCAAAAGATGCATTGAAACAAATTTGGTGTTAAATTATAGAAAAATGTCATTTTATGGTTAATCAAGACATTGTTTTAGGATGTGTGATTTCATCTAGGGGCATAGAAGTTAATAAGGCAAAGGTGAATTTAATTGTGAATTTACCTTGCCCTACAAATGTTAGGGAAGTTGAATTTTTTCTTAGAAATGGAGGATTTTATAATAGGCTTATTAAAGACTTTTCCAAGATTGCAATACGAATGTCAAAGTTGCTATAAAGAGATGTTATATTTGAATTTGGGAAAGAATATCGAGAAGCTTTTAACAAGCTCAAAGCATTATTGACAAGTGCACCTATTATTTAACCAAAAAATTGGCATTTGCCATTTGAAATCATGTATGATGCTATCAATTATGTGGTGGGAGCTATTTTAGGCCAAAGGATTAGGAAACAAAGTTATGTTATCTATTATGCCTAAAGAACGTCGGATGTTATACAGTGCAATTGTTTTATGACTAAGAAGGAATTTTTAGCAATTGTTTTTACTTTAGATAAATTTAGATATTATTTATTTGGCTATAAAGTTATTGTTTATTCTGACCATACATCGTTGAAATATCTTTTTGGAAAAGGAGTTCAAACTAAGGTTGATACAATGGATTTTGCTACTTCGAGAGTTTGATTTGATAATAAAGGATTAAAAAAGAGCAGAAAATTTAGTAGCAGAACATCTGAGTAGGTTGGCAAGGGATGAAAATATTTTACCTATTTCAAAAGCTTTTCACGATTAGCAATTTTTCCAAATGAAAGTTATAGTTCCATGATACCCAGACCTTGTTAATCACTTAGTTTCTAGAACTTTACCTAATTACATTAGGAAGTCTAGGAAGGAAAAGATAAGGAATGAAGCAAAGTATTATGTTTAGCATGAACTATGCTTGTGGAAGTTTTGCTCTGGTCAAATTATTAGACATTGTGCATAGAGGATGAACATCATTTTATTATAATTACACACGTGGTAGTCATTTTGGTTTTAATCGAACAACCAAAAAAGCTTTGGACAGTGGTTTTTACTAGAATTTATGAGGTCTTTTCCTTCATCTTGTGATTTTTCTAACATACTCTTGGAAGTTGACTATGTTTCGAAGCAAGTGGTAGCCAAAGCCACCAAGATTGTTGATTTTGCAGCTATTTGAGGTTTTTATAAGGTTTTATATTTTCAATACATTTACAGTTTAACAAGTCATTATTAGTGATAAGGGAAGCCACTTTTGCAAGAAAGTAGTGACATTTAAAAAGTATAAAGTGCATCATCGAGTAGCCACTGCATATCATCCATAAATAAATGAACAAGTAGAGTATCGAATAGAAAAGTGAAATCTATTTTGGAAAAGATGGTAAATTCAGGAATAAAGGATTGGAGTTTATGTCTATATAACTCTTTGGGCTTACCTTACAGCCTATAAAACATCGATAAGGATGTCTCTTTTTCAGTTAGTTTTTAGTAAAGCTTGTCATTTACTAGTGAAGATTGAACAAAAAGCTTATTGGGAGGTACAACATTGCAATATGGATTTGGAAAAAGGTGGGGAGGCAAGGAAATTGCAATTGTAAAATTCAGATAAACTAAGTTTGGATGCTTGCGAGAATTTTAGAATTAAAAAAAAACAAATTATTAATGATAATATGATCTTGAGGAAGAAATTTGAGGTAGGAAAGAAAGTGCTATTATATAATTCTCGGTTAGTGCTTATGCTAGGTAAGTTACGTTTTAGATGGCTTGGTACTTTTATTGTCACTAATATATTTCCTCATGGTGCAATGGAAATAAAGCGTTTAGATATCATAAAGATCTTCAAGTTGAACAAACATAGATTAAGACCATTTTATGAGGAGATGGCGGTTTCAGATATTAATTGAGAACTTCTCTAATATGTAGAAGATTCAGAAGAAAAAGCCCCATTAAGCATAACGAACCCAAAACATTATAGTTTTATTAGTTCTATTTTAGTTATATAATTTTTATTTGCTTGTCTTTGATTAGGACAGGTGCTCGTGGCTAAAAATGACATTAAGATAAGATGGTAGAGGTACTTCTATAGCCTTTTTAATGAAGGCATAGAGAACATCTCTTTAGGTGATCTTAACATGTCTGAGAGGTTTCGTACCTTGACTCATTACAGGTAGATTACAAGGGAAGAAATTAAAAGAACTTTGATGGAGATGAAGAGTAGAAGGGCAGTAAGGCCTGATGAGATATCCATAGAGGTATGGAAGAGCCTAGGTGAAGAGGATCTTACTTGGCTAGCCAATTATTTTAATGTGATCCTTAAGTCTGCCAAAATGTCAGATGAGTAGAGATTTAGTATGTTAATTCCTTTATACAAAAATAAAGGGGTACATCCAAAATTGTAACAACTATAGAGGCGTTAAACTGCTTAGTCACACCATGAAGTTGTGGGAAAAGGTGAATGAGAAGAGAGTGAGAAAGGATTCTCCTATCTCGAAGGGTCAATTTAGCTTCATGTCAAAAAGGTCCATGACAAAAGTTTTATATCTCCTAAGAAGAATAATGGAATATTACAAGGAAAAACAGAGTAGGCATATGATAGGGTACTTAGGGAAATCACGTGGAAGTGTTTAGAGGTTAAAGGAGTTCCTTTGACCTATATACGGTTATTAGGGATATCTATGAAGGGGTAAAGACTACAATAAGGATCATAGGAGGAGATACATAATTTTTTTTTATCAATATTGAGCTACACTAAGGCTTCTCATTGAGTCCTTTTTTGCTTGCTATAGTGATGGATAAGCTCACCAAGAATATTTAAGGGGATGTGCCTGGTGTATATTGTTTGCTGGCAGTATTGTCTCAGTTGATGAGACAAAAGAGGTTATCATGTAAAATTAGAACGTTGGAGAGATATGTTAGAGTTGAAGGGCTTTAAATTGAGCTGAACTAAGATTAAGTACTTAGCGTGTAACTTTTCAAACCATACGGTGGTTTTTGATGTGGAGTTAAAGGTTGGTTAAGAAGTTATACTACTGAATAGGGATGGCAATTCCGGCCCAGCCCGGTCGACCCGGCTTGGCTCGGCCCGTTTTTGGCACTGGGGAGTCGTTTTATCTAAAACAACGCCGTTTTGTTTTTTTAATTAAAAAATACCGACAGGCCGGGTTTGGCCTGGCCCGCCCATGGCCCACCGGGCTACTGGCTAATCACGGCTCTTCCAAGCCGTCAGTGGGCCGGGCTGCGTGCCGGCTCATCCCGGCCTGCGCGGGCCACGGGTCGGTCCGTGGCCCTCAGTGATTGAGGCCGGGTTGGGCCGGGCTGAGGGCGGCCCGAGCCCAGCCCGGCCCATTGACATGCTTACTACTGAAAGAGTGTTTTAAGTACCTAGGTCATCCAAAGCAATAGAGACATCGATAAAGATATAGTCTACCATATTAGATTAGGGAGACTTAAATGTAGAAATGCATTAGGAGTTTTATGTGACAAGAAGATACTACTCAAGTTCAAAGGTAAATTCTCTCATTTAGTGATTAGGTCAACCATGCTATATGGAGCAAAGTGTTGGCCCATCAAACGAGTGTATAGTCATAAGCTAATGGTGGTGGAGATGAAGATGTTTCATTGGATGTGTAGCCTTATTAGAAGAGATTATGTCAAGAATGCATTGGTAAGAACAAATTAAAGGTGGTTAGTATTAATGAAAAATTAAGAGAGACGAGGCTTAGGTGGTTTGAACATGTTAAAAGGAGACACTGATGCTCTAATGAGAAGATGTGCGAAAATAATACTTAGAGACTGTAAGTAAAAAAAAGGAAGGCCTAAGAAGAACTAGGGATAAGTGATCAAGAATGATATTACTTTGCTAGAACTTATTGAGGAGATGGTTTGAAATAAAAAACTTTGGCGTACTTGGATATGAATAAAGGATCTTACATATAGAGGTCTTTTTTGTTCTCTTAAATCTTTTAAACAATTTTCTTTTAGTCTTTTGAGTTTGGTTTATCTTTGCAATTGTCTTTTTTATAGTTTGTAAATTTATTTACTTATTTTATCTTTTATTGTTAATCTTTATCATGCTTTATATGTAATGTATTATATATTGCATTATATATTATTATATTTTTATTTATATGTATTTATTTATATTTTGTATTATCATTATTTTGCATCACATATGGGTCTATTACCTGGTAAGACTGCGTACTACTAGGCCTCCTTATCCTCCTAATTTAAGCTAGACTCTTATTAGATATTGTTGTTGTTGTTAAGTAGTTAGTTTATTGGCTTAAAGGGGGAATTAGTTCTCAAATTCTAGAATCTTAAAACTCATAAGGCGAGATCATACTTCATGTAATTCAACTTTTAAGATAAAAGATCCAAAATTTTAGACTGCTAAAATTTATAAAGCATGATCACACCTTATGTAACTTAGGTTAGAGTAAGAGTCATCTTAAATTCCATAATACTAGATCTCATAATGCAAGATCATGACAAATACCATATTCACTCAAAGAGTTTCAATTCAATTAGGAGACTTATTCTCATCCCTATTAAATAGGGATTTGAATTTTTATAGAAGGGAATCTCTACAAAATAGAAGGAAGTTAGTTTTTGGGTAAGAAAGAGGAGGAAAAACATTACATTCACTTCTCTATAATACTCTTTTCATTGTTCTTGGTGTTTTCACTTGATCTTTCATCTTTTCATCTATTTTTGGTGTTAAAATAGAAGCCATATGTGGCTAAATCTAAATATTTTGGTTCAAAGGGATTCAAAACTCTAGTTGTAACCTTTTGACGTTTTGTTCTAAACTTAGATTTTTTTAGTTTAAGTATTTCTTTTTTAATGTTATTTTATTTCATAAGTAATCAATATTAATTAATTTAACAAATTACTTTGATGTTGATTATTCTATAGTTATCTATGAATTCAGTGATATGTAATTGTCATGAATGATTGGTACACTAACAAATAAGTCATTTATAAATTGACCTAGTTAACTTATGGGAAATAAGAAACTAAATCGAATAGTTGTAACTATCCCAATTATTTAATTTGGGGTTTAGTATTTTTTTATTAAGCTTTTTGTTATTATTTAATTGATATGGAATGTTGTCATACCCAATCAATTTATGGTAAGTTTTAGTTTGAATGTTGAGGTTGAACCAATTAATTTAGGAAAAGTTGAACTTATTATGACTATCGTAATATGTTTCGGATTAACAGCTTAAATTGTGAAAATTATTCTTTTTAGACCAATGACCAAAGTTACGATTAGATAAGATCTTTTCTTTGAATCAAAGTTAAATACTATTGAATTTCTCACTCTAATACTAACTTGATTTATTTTAATTCCTTATTAAATATAGTTTATTAGTTAACTAATCATAACTTTTTATTCTCTCAATTGAAATTAAGAAACTAATGTTTAGTTCTTTTACAGTTTGACTTGGTTCCATGACTACTGTAATAAGCTAATGGATCAGAATTAATTTTGAGGGTCTGATAACCTGTTCATATAACCAACCATTCATACAATCCATCAAGCATATCATCTAGTCTAAGAATGAGATGTCTATACTTTATAGTAATGTTGTTTATGGCATGACAATTAAACATATACCTATGTCTCATCTTTCTAAGGCACTAGCAAAACTGGAACCACATATGGACTCATGCTTTCTCACACATATCCTTTTATCATCAATTCCTCAACTTTCCTTTATAGCTCCTTTATCTCCTCAGGATAGCTCCTATGAGTTGGTCTATTTGGAATAATAGCATAGGGAATGAAGTCAATTTGATGTTTTATTCCCTTAATTGGTGGTAACCTATTAAACACTTCTTTAGGAAATAAATCATCAAACTCCTACAATAAAAAAATAAAAACACTAAAAAAAGAAGATTTGTTATCGTTAGCATTAAAATAAGTTTCCTTGTTCATAAGTACAAGCATAAGCTGCCTTAAAGACAATCTCTCTTGATATCAACCTCTTTTGTGTAGAAACTCATTTTTCCCTCTTTCTTTTCATTTTGCACACTTTCTTTATTTTTCTCTCTTTTATTCGCTCCTTTTATCTACTCTCTTTTTTCTTTTTATATTTCTACCTCAGTTTTATTTTCACTCTCTCACTCTTTTTTGACTTGTCTAATCTCACTTGATCCTCACATACTTGTTTAGGAGTGAGGGGTATAATGTGTTATAGGTTTTTCATTTATTACAAAATAATATTGAGTTGGAAACCCAACATGAACTACTCACCTATCGTATTACCATGAACATCCTAATAAGATATGCTAGCAAGCATAAGTTGTATATCACACAATATCCTTATAAAGTCCAATAAAGGAAGAAACTAGTACTTTCTTATGCATCTCACTTTCTCCACATTCGTTCAACCATTGCAATTTATAAGGTCTAAAATGTTTAAAAGTAGGTAAACTCAATTTATTAACCAAATAAGTACTAGTAACATTGGTACAACTACCCCCATCAATTATCAAACTGTATATTGCATCATTGATTTAGCATTTAACATCAAAAATATTATCTTTTTGTGCCTCTTCCTCTTTCACTTGGACACTCAAAACACGCCTTCTCACAAACATTTCTCCATATTTAACAAAAATTACAATGCTTACATCTGTCAAAGGTGGCATATACTCATCATCATAATCTTATTCATTTTCACTTATAATATCCTCATATTCTTTAATCATCATTTCCATTTTATTTAGACCTTAAGAAGCAATATGTCCTATACATGAACCTCTAAAATATTTAATATCATGATTTTTAGTAGTTTGAGTTTCAATTTTACCTTGGATTTTATAGTTGCCCCCTTATTTTATGTTCTTTGTTGCAACAGTTTTAGGCTTAAAAACAAACTTGTCCTCTATTTTGCTCTAATTTGACTTCCAAGAAGTGGAACCTAAATTATGGTCTACTTATTTGAGCTTTTCCTCTTTTGTTATTACTCCTCTTTAATAGGCAAGTATAACATGTATTCAAGTTCCACATAGTGTTGCAACTCCATCACATCCCTAATTTTTTTTATTTATCCCATTTAGAAACTGTGCCATTGTGGCTTCTCTATAATCCTCTACATTAGTTGAATTATGGCGATCTCCATCTCCTTATAGTAATCTTCCACACTTTTATTCCCTTAAGAAAGGCTCTATAATTTCTGAAACAATCGCTTAGATTGTGACTAAGAACAAATCACCTTCTCATTACATGCTTCATCTCTTCCTATATGTCTATAAGTCTCACCATATCGCCACCTACTAATTACAAGATGATCCCACAAAATAATTGCATAATCAGTAAATTCTATAGTGACCAACTTTACCTTTATAGTAGTTATAGCAATAAAAAACTAACTCCACTTTTGTTTCCTATTCTAAATAAGCTCTATGATCATTTTTCCCTTAGAATGGTTGAATTTTTAGCTTTATAAGTCCCAATTTGTTTTCAACGTTAACTTTACTATTATGCCTAAACTTGCATTTAAGGCTTGTTCTCCTTCATCTAAGTCATCACCAAAATCATCATCATGCTCCTTTTCTTGTCATTGTGCTTTAGGCAACCCTTTATGGATACTTGATTCTAGCCTTTCAAACTGAACATCAATGGCATCAAATCTCATGAAAAGTTTAACATTTGATGCATAATTTTCATGTATAATTTGATGTCAAAAGTGTCTTGAATGTCATTTGTCCAATCTTTATTTTGACATGATTTGGGCGTGGCAAAATAATATTATTTTATCCCACAAATACTTCCTTATGTGTTTCCTTTTGGATTGATAACATTCACGCTTGTGTTTCACTAAAAAATAGGTTTTTCCCTCTTTTAAACTCACGATTCTAACCTTTTTTTGCTTTTAATTTTGTTTCTTTAGTCCATTAAATAACTAATCAAAATAACCAAGAATTAACTTGTAACACCCTAAAATAGTAAAATAAGAAAATTGGCCCATACAATTTAAGGAAGGAAAGCAAAGAACAAAAATAGAAATGAGTGAAAGAGAATGTTTTTTAGAATTAAGACAAAAAGAAAAATAAATATTCAAATGAGAAGAGTGGAAGGAAGTTCAAATTTGGACAATTTTAGAATAAGGTAAGAAGGTGTAAATAAAGGTGTTTCAAACTATATAACAACGTAGATAGACAAGAAAATTAGATATAAGCAACAATTTTTGTATTTGCCTTTAACACTAAGCACCAATCTCAATTCTTATTCTTATTCTTATTCTTTATTCTTTATTCTAATTTTTTATTTTTTTAAAACTAATTTAGATTAGATGAAATTAACATAATCAACAAGAAATTGAATTTTAAACAATAATCAAATGAACATATTTTTAATAAGATAAATTGAACCAAGAAAACAAACACAATGAAAAAAGATGCAAAAAACATTTAAAGAATGGATACGCAAACATGATCTTAGAGTCGAAGCATTGATATCAAATGATGTCAACCTTACTAAGAATAGTAAGACCAAATAACTGAAATTGATAACTTTGCCCTAAAATCATCTAAGAGACCATATTTATGAAAGGAACTTAAGACTTTTTGTAAAAAATTGAAGGAAATTAGACTTGTTTGTAGGATCAAACAAAAACCTAATTGATAAGAAAGATTGTAGATAGCTGTAGTTTGAGATCCCAAATATTCTAGCCAAGACACAAACCCTTTCTATCATCAATAGGTATCAATTCTTAAGTTCTGACTCTTAAGGATTATAACTGACCAAGCATATCTTCATATAATCATAATATCTAATAGGATCTATATTCCAAGACTTTCTAATATACATGATTCTCATAAGGAGGCAATTGTACAACATACTTGTATTTTTGTATGACTGTAACTACATTATTTAAAAATCAAGCTTTTAGAAGAAACAAAACTTAAAAGGAAGTCATAAGAGAGAAAACACACTTAATATGATTGATGAAATCAAAGTGTGTTTACAACTGAAACAAAACCTTGATTTTATAGACAAGCCCAGAAGGAACAAGATAAATAAGTTTTAAATAAAGATATAAGTAACCCTACATAGTACAATAATGCAAACTAAAATACAAAAGGATAAAAATAATTTGAAAATTATTATTAGACATGAGTCCCAATAATATTCCTTAGAGATAAGAAGGAATTTTTAACAGAGTTGTGATGACAAAAATCTGGGTCTACCATCACTTTCTTCATCAGACATATCATTATTTAGCTTTTCCTTTCTTTGATGAAATGATCCACTTCAACATCAGTCTAAATTAGGGACCATAGCTATTGAGAGTCTTGGAAGTGACAAGGAAGGGTTTTTGGATTTACGCCCATTAGCTAAGCTTTATTTAATTTCAAAGGTCCTTTTGGGCTCAAATCCAAGTGGACTTGGTAATTCTCCTCCTATAACACTAAAGCTTATATTACCAAATTGGTCAAATGAAGACCAGTATTTATTACTTTTTGAAATGGGTTCAGGTAAAGCAAAATCTCCAGGGTATGGACCTAAAGATGTACAAGTGGTAGGTTTGTTGATTTCTAGATAATGATTAAGGTGATCAAGGAAATGGAAAGATCATGCATTAAGTTCCTTTGATTTTTGGGCCAGTCAATAGAGGTTTTTCAAAGTTGAAAATGATTGATAGTGTACACATAACCATTTTCAATCATATTGCATAGGTGATGAACTTCTTTCTATTAATTCTTTCAAAGGAATACTCCGTAACTAAAACCTATTAAGTATTTGACCCAATTGAATATGCCATTTGATCAATGGTTGGAACCATTCCTGGAAGGTCTATAACAGAGAATTTGCATTGGTGAGATTGGCTAAATGTTGATAGACATGTAGTGGAGACAAGGCAATAGGATATACATAGAGGGTAAATAAAGCCCAAATATGCCATATTGTTGGTTATGTGAGAGAATCATACAAACGATGCAAGGTACGATAAAGTGTTTGGATATCAAAATGGTATGGATGTGGTGGAATTCAAGAGTTGTAAGAATGAGATGGAGATAATAAAAGAGGCTCTTCCTGAGAAGAACAACAATCTCTTCTAAGTTTTTAGGTAGATTTCTAGTAATAAGAAGAATTTTTTTTTACTTTAGCATAGAAAGGGAGATCCATGATTAGGAAGATAAGGAGAGGGATTGGTTTTTGAGAAACAGGAGTAAGAATTTGAATTAGGTTTTGAGGTCATGAAAAGAAATCAACAAGTACGTTGTTGTGACCTTTAATATGGCAGACGGTAAATTTATAGTAAGAGAATCAATCTTTCCAACGAAGTAATTAGTTGTTAGGAAAAATCCTTTTGTTAGGCTCTAGGATTTTAAGGAAGGATGTGTTGTCCATTTCTACCACAACATGATATAGGCTGAGGTAGAAGTTAAACTTTTCAATGCCTTTCTTTACTGCCAAAATCTCCTTGTAGGTGATATGATGGTGCTTTTCTGATTCTTTGAACTGGCCACTAACATAACCATAATAGTGATGTTTCCTATCATCTCCTTCAATCAAGATAGCTTCCTCTTAATGATCACTGACATCTGCCTGAAGGATACGTTGTCCTTTATCAGGAATCTTTAAAGGGGGTGGATGTAGATGTTAACTCACTTGTTTTAAGTACTAGACAACTTTAGTCTGCTCTTTGCTCTATGATGGTGAATTCTTTCTCAGTAATCTTGATAAGGAGCTTATATAATCAATTATGTATGAAATAAAATTCATGATATAATTGACAATTTCAAGGAATTGCAGTATTTACTTTAAGCTGAGATTTTCATTAGGAAAATGTAATAATTCACTGGCAATATGTAGGTTAGGCTAATAAAATTTGTTAAGAAATCTCATACCCAAAAATTCTATCCTGGATGATCTGATGTGGCTCTTTTTAGCTGAGAGCATGATCCCATATTGCTTAATAAGATACAAAAAAGATTGAAGTAGTGCTCTATGATCTTTATGGTCTTGGAATATAGTAAAATGTCATTAATGTAGATCAAGGCACTAGGTAGGATGAGCTCATAAATTTTTATCATTGTCTGTTGAAATAGTGATGGAGTGACTTTAAGTATATATGACATAACAGTCCATTGGTATAGAGCATTCAGGATGCAAAAACCTGGTTTGCACCTCTTATATGGGTCTATTCTTAACCGCCAAAAACCTGCATTCAAGTCAAACTTCAAGAAGATTTTGCTTCTTTAAGAAATAAGATTGGAGTATTGATCTTTGGTAGTGGAAGCTTGTAATCTTGAATGAATATATTAAGAGATTTATAATCAATGACCAGCCTCTTTTTCCTTGTTTGTTATTCAACTCTTTTATTCACATAAAAGGCTTGACAAGTTCAATCTAATTTTACAGTCTTAATTAATCCTTATGAAAGTAGTATAGCACATTCCTGTTTTACTAGCTTCAATTCATCAGTATTCATTCTAGGATGAGTAGCCTTGGTAGGATTGATATCCTCATTCTTTTTGAAAGACAAATGAAAGAAGAATTTTGGATTCTTCCAAAGAGGATGAGGATATGAGAATTGTGAAGTTCATCTGGAAGAGATGCTATGAATGTATAACAAAGTTAACATCATTGAAACCATTAAGCAAATAATAATGTTCCCCTATACATTGAAAATGCCTTTGAAGATCTCTCTGGTCTACAGAATAAAACTTTATTTCAAAATATTCTTGTCAAGTTTGCTTATCAACAAGTTGAAAATCTCTAATGATTTTTTTATGGATAACACCAAGAAGAATACCGGTAGATGTTACTTGAATATATTGGAGTTTCGATAGTCATCCAAACTTTGCCACCATTCCTGTAAAGTATTAGTGAAACGAGAAGTAAAGTCAAACAGGATATCTCATAAAGTAATATCAAGTTGAGTCATTTGTAAATTAATCTAATCGCAAAATTTATAAAGATGATCTCTCCATTTTTTGAGTGGAAGATCATCAAAACTAAACCAGGGTCATGAGGTAGGTCTGGACGGAGGTAATTACATAAGTGATGGTAGAGGTTTGATGGGTTTAATCCCTATTGGTTTAACTTCACTAATTTCTGGTTCAACCTCGATCTATTGAGAAGATTCTAGTATAGCCATCTTTAACTGAGCTAATTCTGACAACTTTGTAAATTAATTATAAATTTCAAAATCGTTAAATATTTGTCTTAGATTCATCTATAGCAGATTCAGAGACTAGTTTTAGAGTTATAATAAACTCTTGTTGAGGGAATTTGTCTTTCCTAATTGATGGAATATGTTGGGTTCTAGGTGGTGAATTTGGTGGAGTTTTAATTTGTAAAGGTTTTATCTAAGGATCCACAAGTTTAATGTATCAGTGTAATGGATCAGTTTACTTTTCATTATTGAGTTTTTGAGGTTTTGTAGTTTTTGATCTGCCAATGGGTTGGTGAGGAGTTTATTGTCTGAGTAAAGAATAATTTATTTTAAACACCTTTTCATATTCAGTTGTTTCAAGATAAGTTGGGGTTGAATAAATAGGTTGGATAACTGGAAATGTTGTAGGATAAACCCCATAAATAGTCTTCGACTGTTTTGTTTGCATATCTGCCTCTATACATTGAAGTACTTCTTGAACTCATTGGAGTTCTTTTTCTTTTGTAGTGAAATCATATTCAAAATATTATCAATGTATTATCTTAAATCAACATCAAGTTGGACAATTTGATCTCATAAAGAAGTATACAACTTGTGGATTTGAGAGGATACATATTCTACCTGTTTTTTAGTAGCTTGAGTTTGTTGATTAATACCATCAAACTTATAATCAATTCATAAAAAACTTTATTCAGAATAACATATTGAGTACCTTATTATTGTGATTTGATACAAGGATACCATGGAAAGTAATTCCTGTAGCATGAATATAAGGGTTTGAAATAACCTTATTAGTGTCGTCTGTTTTTTTTTTCTACGTGAGGAAATTTTTTATTATAAGGATGCATAATCAGACATGGAATACGTGCTAGAGTAGCAACATGAATTAAAGGAATAATAGGTTCAACTTTCTCGTGAATTTTATCTTTGAGGAGCTAATGTTCCTTTCTAACAACTTTGAGCAGTTTATGAATATTCTCAAATTTGGGTTGTGAATTTTTAAGCCCAATCCATGGTCTCAAATCTGGGTCATGATCATCACATTTGGGACAAAATTGTTGTGGAATTTGACAATGATGAATTTCTATGTGAGGATGTTTTCTTCCTCTACGTCTGAGCTTTGCATTCCTTTTATGAACATAGTTATTATCTTCACTATCAGATCCATCCCAATTTAAAGTATAACATATTTCACAGTCTAGTTCGTATATAGATGGGTCAACATCTCATATAAAGAGCCCTTAATGATGGTTAATGGCTACATTTTAGCCATTAGAATTTACAAGTTAGATAGGGGGTCCATTTTTTCCTTCTTGATGTGATAAGACTAGTTGTAACATTAAAATTAGGTCAAATGTACCAGATGCTCCAGGTTGTTCGTCATTGAGCCTATTATAGATGAATTTAACATATCTATCTCGAATAGGCGTAGTAGTATGGATATAATGCTTAGGAGGAGCATGAAACGTCTTTTGGTAATTAGTAATCTATTTTGTTAGCGTCAATTTTTCAAGCTCAGCTGGGGCCAATTGTTTTAGTGTCTAGATAAAAGTGGTTTGATCTGCTATCATGTGTAAAGCACCAGAAGTTGAATTTAGAAAATTAAGATCTACAACATAATTTTGTAAATGATAGATCATTTGATAGGGCAATGTAGCCATAATTGTTGTAGGATCTTGCTCAACCCTAATAATTTGAACTTAAACTTAGAAATCTTCCAGACAAAGTAAGATCATCTAGTCTAATGTTAAAATCAATTGGAGACCTAAAGAATAAGAAATGTATTTACCCTTAATATTCAAAACTATAGCTAAAATATCACACATTATAGTTTTCCTACATCAGTGGAACGCAAACCACCAAACATACCCATCTAATTAACAGATGAACAGCACACAAATTGTGCCCAGTATGGTTTACCCTTGACTTTCCTCTTCTCTCTCTTTATGTTTGCAGGATACCTTGCTGGAGAATTCCATTCTTTCCCTGTTTCACTCTTAACGTCCTTAGTCGATGGATTTTCCACGGGACTAGGTGATTTAGATTTGGCTGCCTCACTCAGAAGACTCTTCAAGGGAGCGTGTTGCTTCCCAGCACTCCAGTTTGTAACTTTTGTAATAATCTCTTCATTCTTCTTTCTCCCTTGTGATTCATTCACCACATTAGTAAGAGAAGGAAACCAACCAGCTTGCGCTTCAGCAGTTTTTGCCTGAGAAACAGTTTGGATTTCAACATCAGAACTAGCTTTTGGGTCTTGAACCAATGTCATGAAAGAAGGTGGCTCCAAAACACCGGATTTCTCATCCTCAGGTGCGGCTTTTGGGATTTCAAGGCTGGATTTATCTGCAACAGCTGACGCTTGCGAATTATTAGATGGCAGAAGTTCAGCATCGACAATCGCCGGTACGTCCGAATGAGTAGAAAGCACTGAGCCATGACAAAAATGCATTACAAAGATTTGTGGTCCTTTGTTACTCAAAGCATGGAAGATAACATGGTTGAATGTCGTCAAATTATCTGGGGCTATCCTCAGGTATAATTTCCAAAACTTACATTAAAAAATATAAGTTATCAAGTGAACTCACTTCATTTATACATACATGTGTACATAGACACTCACCCTAATAATTCTAATTTATATTAAATTAATACAATATATTTATAAAAATAAAAATATTTGTTTAAAAAAACATGATTAGCTCACAAATATCGAAAATTATTAACTATTGATATACTTCAATCAAAAAATAACTCTAATTTTAATTAATTTCATTTCTTAAATAATAAATATCTATTTACAAAATTAAATTCTGAAAATAAGTTTTCATATATAAAAATTTCTTAATTCTTATAAAGTCATACATACATATATATATATATACACACGAACTATTTTTAGCCATTGTTTGTCAAAAGAAAAATAATTAAAGATATAAGTTAGTACTTCTTATCTTTTGAAAAAATATCAATATTCTAAAGCTATTAGAATTACTCTAAAAATATTTAATTAATAAAAATGTGAATTGATTCTACAATATACATAAAGAAACTTTTATGTATAATAAACTAAAATTTTAATTGATTAAGAAATTTTAAGTTCAAGAGTTAATTTACCGAAATTAAACATTAAATTATTTTATTAAAAGTTTAACATTTATTTGATTGACCGTATACAGTTTCCATAATTAGTAATCATGGACTATTATAAATATAATATAATTAAAAAGTTATATACAAAGTAAGAATACATTATAACTAAACTAATACATATTATTGATTTAATATATATTAATTTTAATAAAACTTAAAAAATTTTATTTAAACTCAGCCGAGTATAATTCTAGCCATATATATAATTTATCACTAACACAATTAGCTAAATAAAAAGGTTCAAGATAGCAAGAAGGTTGGGGAAGCCTTAATCACTAATTCACTATGTTATGGAAAAAGAATTCCGTAAATATGTACCTGAAATAGAACCGCAGTGACCTTCCAAGCTATCAGTTTGACTAATTGAGTCCATGGTCAAGTCAGCTGCAGATGGACCTAGTTGTTGTAGAACAGAAGTAGTATCTAAATTATTATCACTTTCGCCAGGTAAAGACTTGGATGTTCCAAACGCATCCCCACAGAAATCTCTAGTTTGATCTTCAATACTGGCATTATTATTTATGGACAATAACGTATCCGAAGCAGAAGCTAAAGACTCATTTCTTATGCACTCTTGTGAAGATTTTTCCAGTGCCTCAACATCCTTGCGGTTATCAGAATCAGCAACAGCACAAACTCCATCAGGATATTCCACATCTAATTTGCCGCTAGCATTGCTTTCAATTTCCTTTCTATTTTCCTGAGTATCTTGAGCTGACATGATGCACTTGCCTTCAGGTTCGGATGACTTTATCCCAGACTCATCACTAGCACTTTCTGTCTGTACACAAGATTCATGATGATCACTAACAGATTTAGCTGCATCAGTATCACGGACAGATTTAGCTGCATCAGTCATGTCCATTGCAGGATTCCCCTCAAAGTCATTTTCCCCGGCTGCAGTTTTAGCTTCATCATATCTTTCAATCTTATCTCCTTCGTGAGCAGTAGCATTTTCAACTCCAAGTAAGTCGGCTGATGCATTAACCTCAGACGTTGTTATTATGTTTTCTGTACTTCTTTTGTTGTCATTGTTTCCACCCATATCACATCTATCATTTCTAGCCTTTTCATAATCACCTGGATCAATCCCAGCTAAACTTGTCTGCCTGACTTCAGCATCCATTGGTCCTGCCATAGGACCAATATTAGGCAAGTCGACCGCATGTTCCTCTATGCCCATGACATACGTATCAATCTTATTGTCATAAGGTGACTGACCAGTACTGCTCTCCAACTCAACTGGCATAGCAGCAATGGTTCCTAATTCTTCTGATTGCTTGTTTTCATTGATTTTTACAGCAACCTGGGGCATCACACTTTCGCCTTCATTAGGCAATTCTTGAAGCATAGGCTTCTCTTTTTGTTCTTTGTATTCATGCTTACCCTTAATATCCACATCCAATACAGAGATTTCTGTGTCTTCAGTCAACAGGCTGGAATTGGAAGTGGAAGAATTACCCTCAGGAATGGAGCCTTTAAAATCATTACCTGCTTCAAGTGAGTCTGCAAGCACAATTTGGGGTAATCTCCCTTCTTTATGGTCTTTAAAACCTTCAACCATGACAGCAGGATTGTCTACTGCAGGTAGATCAGCAGGAAGTGAAAAAACATACATGTTTTCATTTGCTTCTTCTTTTACACTGTGAGATTCAATTGAGTTGCTTGAATTGGTTGCTTCCATTCCTTTAACAACATCAGTCTCAATCTGAGTAATATTGACGGAGTCTTTAATGAAGTCAACAGATTCAACTTCAGGGGACTGATTGTTGGAAATCATATTAGATTCTTTTGTTTCTTCCTTCAATTGAGTATCTCCAGCATCTGAGATAGTATGCTGTGTCTTCTCCATTTCAGACACTATATCTGAGGTTTTCCCTGCACATTCTACAGGAAACACCAGAGCATCTGGCACTTGCACATCCAAATTGGCATCTTCATTTTGCTTTGCAACGTTTACTATCAAATCCTCGCTATTGTTGCTCTTCTTGCTCTCTTTAATTGTAGCCACCAAGCCAATGACAGCAGTTGAGACTTAAACAATTTGCGGCAAAGATGAAAGAAGGGACACAAATGTTAGTTCCAACATCAAAATATTTAAATTCACCTAGTCAATAGAAATTTGCATTCTTTATTTCACTGTCATTTAAATTTACCCTAACAACAACCGGATGTTTCTGCTACGTAATTGTAACATGTTGCCAAGCGATATCAATTACTTATCACGTTGAAAGCTTACCTGGAATCACAGTGCCCTCGTTGGAATGAGAGTTTGTTCCCCCATTTTCATCAATCTGCTCCACATGGGTTGCAAATTTCTCAACATCCTCATGGCTCTGTTCAATCCCTGGGGAAGATCCACCATCCGGGAGTTCTGCAGCAGTATCTGAAAATACACCATATTCTGATCTACTTGAACTTTTCCCTATCGCACCAGTGCCCTTTTCATTATAATTTCTCTCCAAAATCTTAGGACCTTGTACGACCAAATTCAGCAAATATTAGTTCATGAATGCAATCCACTATCTAATTATTAAGATTTACCTTCAGTTTCCTTCTATTTTCTACCGAGTATTAAGCCATCGGAAGAAACAATTGACCATCCAGAATTGGAAACTTATGTTCAGTCCATATACATCAGGACATACAATAACGAAAAAGATTAGATACTAATGTGGGATCAAGCAAACTCACTAGGGGTTATGTGATCTCCATCAGACAAAGGTTCGTCATCAGAAACAGCCAAATGGTGAGCCTCCTCTGAGCCGTCTAACTTATACCCTTCGATGTTTCCACAAACCTTCTTGTGTGCACGCCTGTGCTTTGCACTTGGATGCGGATTTGGAAAGGGCCATCCACATTTATGACAAACATGAACGCCATGGCCCTCGTGCCCTGCAAATTCAGCAATAAACTCAATCGCGTATCTTCCAAGGAAAAAAGATATAGCCACACATAAAGATGGGAACTACTCTGGAGAAAAGACTCGGAAGCTACCACAGAACAGAAAGAACTCAGCTTGAACGTATTTTGATAAAAGACAACAAACCCAGAACCTCTTTTCTGACGAATAAACAAATAGCGAGTAGTAAAATAAAACAATATAAAATGAAATAAAATAGAACGCAAGAAATTATATGCATCAAGACCACAAAAAGAACACCAAATGCTAGGGAAAGCATGGGTCAAAGCCATAAAGTAAAGAACTAGAACCAACCTGAACTGTGATTCTTACTGTGATCTTGGCTATGCATATCAACCGTAATGAAGGGGAAAGAGAGATATAGGTTAACTTCAATCAGAATAGACGGACCTAGAAACCCAAAAGGAAGGCAGACATTTTTAGAGAGAGAAAGAGAGCAAGCATTAAGGCCTAAGCATAAAGCTGAAATCTTTGACTCTTTTGGTTAAGCAGGCTGTACTTGTACTGAAACGGTAACAGACAGTGATGATAGTTAGCTTTAACGAACATTATAACATTGCGGTTGATTTATCCCGTGTGTCCAGTCCTAGAATTAAACTGGATTAGCCACTTGCTTGAAAGAATTGTACTTGAGGGTAATTTTGTCATTAAGGTGCACATAACTAGGGTTTGGAACTTTCCCGCTGGTAACTAAAGTGCGCCAGACGCTAAGGCTGCGATCAGGTCTCACTTTAATAAGAAAAAGTAGTTAAACTAACGCGTCTGTCACTTACAAAGGGCCACCACCGGTTATATGGCAGAACCTCCCGTGTTAAACGTGGTAAAACTTAAAAGTCGGCAAATTCCAGACATGGTTGGAATTATACTTTTAAATTCGACTTGTAAATCAACTATCGGAGAAGAGTTTCTTCAGTTTTACGATTGTATCATTAGACACTAGCTTGGTGATGATTAGGTTCCCTCAAATTAAGAAAACAAGAAGAAGAACAAGGCTTTGGACAACTCTTTCTTGACCGATTGATACAAAATTTATGATATGTTATGATGAAAAAAAGTGAAAAAGATAAATAGGGTTTAAATTACCACATTGTCATGTTGATGACATCGTCTAAGCAGTCACGCGCGTACAAATGTTTTCTCGCATGGACAAGGAAATACCTACTACGATATTTGTTAAAAGAAAATATTTAGCATTATATATTAACGATAATCATAATATTCAACACAATTCATTAATTTAAAATTTTGATGTTCCTTGCTATTTCTCATCATTATCATCATCGTCGCACTAAGTCTGAAATCTCACAATAAAGTGGAGTATGGGAAAGTCTCATAGTACACAGCCTTACCTCTACAGAGTAGAGAGGCTGTTTCCGATAAACCCACATATAAATGTGACAATAACAAAAATGATGCAGATTAAAAGAGTACATATGTAAAATTGATATGCTAAAAAAATATGTAAAAGAAATATATATAAAAGACAAATATAATAACAACTTTTCTATATATATATATACAAATATACTTAGAAAAGTTGTAAGCCCGTTTTCTCTCTAGGGGTGCAAGTTTCGTCATGCCTCCGTGCATATTTTTGTATTACTAGTCAGCTCTTTCTGCTTTCCTTTTCGTTTGTGGTTTTTCTTTTAGCCATGAAGCCTGAGTTTCAACGCTTGTCCATTCGTGAGAAAGAAGATGCTGAACTTGTGATTAAGGCTTTAGAGATAAAAGAGAGCAGTATTGATTACAAGCTGAGTCTGTTAGGTAGATTTCTGGGAGAAAGAAATATTAATTTTGAAGCCATGGAAAGGACTCTTCTCAACCTATGGCGCCCTATTAAAGGATGCTCTATCAAACCTTTGGGGGGGAGGGGCTCTATCTGTTTCAGTTTTTTCACATGGTTGATCTTCAGAAAATGATGGCCGAAGGGCCATGGAGTTTTAACAACTGCATCCTATTGGTACACCAGATGAGTGAGGGTGAGAATCCAGAAGATGTTGATTTTAGGTTTGCTAATTTTTGGGTTAGAGTGCACGATCTCCCACCTGGTTTTGCTTCAGAATCATTAGCGATCAATTTGGGAAATATTATAGGCTCTTTCCTGGAGTATGACACGAGTAACAAACGAAACTCTTTTGTTAATTACATGCGCTTTAGAATTCGTTTAAACATAACTGAACCGCTTATGAGAACTAAGCAGATCCGCAAGGAGGGGGGTGATTTTTTTGAAGTTTCTTTTAATTATGAAAGGATAACTCTCATCTGTTATCTGTGTGGCATTGTTGGCCATAGCGAGTCAAGTTGTGTTAAACTTACTGAGCTGTCAGAGGATGAGATCAAAAGGGAGTGGCTAGAGGAAATCCGATCAGAGGTTCGAGCTCAAAATAGAATCCGCCCCAATCAGTGGAGAAGAGATCCCACTTTTCGCGCAAACTTTGATGGCAGGTCCACAAATCAAGGGAATCAATATCTAGAAAAGGAAAAATAAAAGAAAATAGAGTCATTAATACTTATGGCTCTTTTCCTAGGAAATTCCAATTTGCACCAGCTGTTGACTTATCTAAATCGGTTACTCATGCTCCTGAATTGGAAAAATCTGGTATTGAACCGAATTTAGCTGCTATCCACAAGGAAAAGGAATGTAACGTTATGATTGTTGATAAAGTTAAAAAACGACCCCGAGAAACTTCAAGTCATGGAAACAACTTAGATGAGATGAAAGGCAGTAGAGATTCATCTTCTTCGATTTCAACTTCTAGCTCTACTAAATTACCAACAGCTGGTCTTATTCATGAGACCCGCCGATCACCATGAATTGTATTGCTTAGAACTGTCGGGGCTTGGGCACCGCGTGTAGTAAATGCTTTGAAAGACATTGTCAGGAACAATAAGCCTCATTTTATTTTTCTTAGTGAAACTCCTGTTAATTCTAGCAGGATGGAGGAAATTCGTATTTTGCTAAATTTTGATTGTTGTTTTTGTGTTGACCGGAATGGTCGTAGTGGAGGTCTTGCTCTACTTTGGAATAATAATAATAATGCTAATGTTTTTGGTTATTCGAGTGATCATATTGATATGTACATTATTCATTCTAATAATTTTACATGGAGATTCACCAGTTTTTATGGCTTTCCTGAAACTCACAGAAAAAGAAGTAGCTAGGAACTGCTCAAAGCTCTCTCTCGTCGCTATCAGTTACCTTGGGTTTGCATGGGAGACTTTAATAACCTTCTCTCTGTTAATGATAAATTAGATGGTCAGGATTACCCTATTTGTCTCATAGATGGGTTTTGTTCTTGTATTGCGGATTGTCATTTAATCGACATTGTGGGTTTTAGGTTTACCTGGGAATGGGGTGGAGGTTCGGATTCTCTGGTTATGGAGTGGCTGGATAGGGCCTTTGTATCTGCGGATTGGATTGCTTTCTTTTCTTTTCATAAGCTCTACAATTTGGTTAGCCCTTATTCAGATTATAATCCCATTAAGCTTTTTGCTAGCACCATGTTACCAGTAAAAAAATTCAGTAGATTTAAATTTCAGAATAAATGGTTGATTGACAATGGTTTTATGGAGGTTGTGTCTTGTGCTTGGTCTCGGGGTCTGAACAATGGCATTTTAGATAGAATTTCTACTTGCAGTGTGGCTTTATTTGCTTGGCATAAATCGCAGGATCATAACTCTAAAGCTAGGATTGATGTTGTAAAGAGGAAAATTGACTTTGCTCGGCAGTCCCAGGTTGATGATGTGTTGATTTTGAATCTTAAAAATGAGCTCTCTAACCTTCTTATACAGGAGGACATTTACTGGAAACAAAGGTCCAAAATATTTTGGCTTAATTATAGGGAAGCTAATTCTAGGTTCTTTCATGCTCAGGCCTCAAGAAGAAAGTGGATTAATTATATTGATTTTTTGGAGGATGTTCAAGGCAATGCTGTTTCGGATATTGACACTATGAGCTCTATTGTTATAGACTATTTTAATGACCTTTTTGCAGCTCCCTTAGATGAACCAAATATTGAAGAGTTTGATTGTATCAATCGGGTGGTGACAGATAGTGACAACTCTTCTCTCTTGGCCCCCTTTAAAATGGAAGAGGTTAAGAAAGCTATTTTTGAGATGCATCCTGACAAAGCGCCTGGTCTTGATGGTATGAATCCAACTTTCTTTCAGAAATGTTGGGATATTGTAGGAGCCGACATTTTCTCTCAAAGTTGCTCTTAGCTTGAAAATTGTTTATCTGCTCTTTTGAGGAAGGCTGAATCAAGAGGTGATATTCATGGTATTAACATTTGCAATGGGGCTTCTAGTGTTTCTCACTTGTTTTTTTGTCAATGACAGTTTCTTTTTCTTTAAAGCTTCTTCAAATGAGTGCAGACATATCAAGAGGATCCTCTCTACCTATGAGAAAGCTTCGGGTCAAGCAATTAATTATCAAAAATCTAGTGTCATGTTTAGCTTAAACACGAAACTGGATGTTAAGCAGGAAGCAATTTCGATTTTGGGGGTTTCTAATTCTATTGATCATGGTCGGTACCTTGGTCTTCCATCTTTAATTGGGAGAAATAAAAAGCAAGTGTTTGCTTTCTTGAAGGACTGACTCAGTAAAAGAATTCACAGTTGGAAAAATAGACTGCTTTCCAAACCTGGCAAAGAGATTGTCCTCAAGACTATTGCTCAAGCTCTTCCTACTTTCTGTATGAGTGTTTTTCTCCTTCCAAAAGGTATTTGTGATGATTTACACAAAATGATGAATTCTTTTTGGTAGGGTTCTTCATCAGGTAACTGAGCTAAAATTCACTGGGCCAAATGGGAGAGACTCTGTGTTCCTAAGAAACTGGGAGGTATGGGTTTTCGTGATTTAAATTGTTTTAATCTTGCTATGCTTTGTAAGCAAGGTTGGCGCTTTTTGACTCACCCGAATTTGCTGCCAATAAATTGCTTAAAGCTAAATATTTTCCGGATTGCAACTTTCTAAATGCCAAGGAAAGTAGAAACCCAAGTTTAATTTGGAAGAGTATTTTTTCGACAAAAAATTTGTTTGGCAAAGGAGCTCATTGGCGAGTGGGAGATGGAAAATCGATCTTAGTTTTCAAGGATCCTTGGTTGAATCGTGATGATGATTTCTTTGTGCACTGTACTCCCTTAAACGATATGGAAAATATGAAGGTTAACAATGTTTTTAATTTTGAGAACTCAGGATGGGATCATTCTTTTGTTAATGGTGTTTTAGCACCGGTTGATGCTTCTCAAGTTTTCAAAATCCCCATTTCTTCATTTTTGCCTTCTGATCACTTCTGTTGGCAGTATACTAGGAATGGCATGTATAGTGTTAAATCGGGTTATAAGATTGCTACTGATCAGTATTCTCATATCTCCTGTTATATGGTTGATGGCCATTGGAATTCTATCTGGAATGCCCAGCTCCCCCCGAAGATAAAAGATTTTCATTTACGGTTACTGCGTGATTTTGTCCCTTGCAAACAGTGACTTTATGATAGGGGAGTAGCTCTAGATGTCTCTTGTAACAGGTGTGGTCTGGCTGAAACTATGGATCATGTTTTGCTCTCATGCTCTCACGCTAGAAGAGTTTGGAATGCTGCAGGTATTTCTTTGTATGGTGATGATATCAAATGCTGCATTTCCTTGCTTTTGATTGGTAATAATTCTGACTTGCGGAACCGGATTTTAGCTATTTGTTGGACCCTTTGGTTCCATAGAAATCTTTTTTGCTGGGAGAAAAAGGATACTCATCCAAGTGTCATTGTGGCTTTTACGGATGGTTTTATTAAGGATTGGAAATAGGCAAAATGTGCTTTTAATCAGGTTCAACCAGTTTGCAGCAACCTTCCTCGTCGCCACTCTTGGAGCAGACCTGAAGTTGGTTGGTTGAAGTGCAATGTTGATGCTTCCATTTCGAAAAGAGACAACAGTTCCAGTTTTGGGGTTGTTCTCAGGGATGATCAAGGTCGTTTTATTAGAGCTTTCTCGGGTCACATCCTTTGTTGTGTGGATGCTTTCCTTGCAGAAGCAATCTCTATTAAAGAAGCTTTGGCTTGGCTCAAGGATCAAAATTTGGACAAAATTGTTATTAAGTTGGATTGTCTAGAAGTGATCAACAATCTTAATAGTTCTTCCAGTAATTTGTTAGAGGTTGGTGTAATGTTTGCTGAGTGTCCTTCACTTAAGAATCACTTCCAACATTTGTCCTTCCAATGGACTTCTCGGACTGCTAATAAAGCCGCTCATTCGTTAGCAAAGGTAGCTTTATTTCATACAAACCGTCTCGATTGGGATACTATCCCAAGCAGTATTGTTTCTATTTTTTGTTCTGATTTTTCTTTGCTTGTAACCAATTCTGTAGAAGCTTAGGTCCGGGTGTATGGGGTAAAGCCTATTGGCTTTGGGTTTAGTTGCTTCTTCTGTTTTGGTTTCTCGTTTCTTTAATGAATTCGTTTGTTTAAAAAAAAGTTGTAAAATTTTGTTCATATCTATTATGCTGCAAACGTCTGCTCACCATTCTTTGAATTGTGCATGTCAACATTATATAAGGATCATACTAATCTGTTCATTTTCCTTACTGTTTCTATTTATCTATAATTATAAGAATAAAAATGATTATGATGATGTGATTAATACTTACAATTCTAATTCTTGTTGCATAACATAATATGGTACTTTGTTTTAGTTTTGTGAAGCTTTTTTTTAACTATTTGAAGATTGTCCTTTGGTCGAAAATTGAAGTTTCTATTTCTATCTAATTGTAAAGATGAAATTGAATAAAAGTTAGGGAGTGATTTAGTTGTGTTTGTATGTTGTGATTTTTTATTGTAATCAAAAAAATTTATTAATATATATTAATATATGTGTAATTTTAAATGTTTGTATTTTATTTTTATAAAATAAGAAAATCATAACAATTTTATAAAATTTCTATTTTACTAATTATAATAACTAGTCGTCAAAATATAAAACTTACTCTTTTGTTTGTCTTATATTCTTTGTTTTTCCTCTCTTCTTCAATTTTTTTTGTTTATATTATATTATTGAATCGCATTGACTTGATAATCTGTCATAAACCTAGATGCCTTAACCTCCTCTACCTTGTCATTAACGATTGCCTATTCCTACTATTGCGCCCTTTTGGTCTTCCTTAAACTTAGACATATCACCTCTATCTGGCCAGCAACAACCACCTTGTTCATGTCTTGTGGGCACTCTTAAATTACATCTCATGTTACTTTTCTTTTTCTTTTTAAAAATTAAAGATTTCTTCTTTTGTATTCTCTTTGATATTATTAACGATGTTCTTACATCTGCAAGCTTGACAATGTAGCTAAAGTAAAAAATTAAGGTAAAATTCATTGTGCGTGTTTATCTATACAAAAGAACTTATAATTGAAAGAAAATTGCCTCATTTTTAAACTTTTGAAGAAAGATATAATTAATGTTCCACACTGTCTGATACATACTAATTAGAGAATGGTTCTCAAATCTTTGGAACCATACCATTTATGGATACTGGTCAATACTAATTGATACCAAATAATATCGACTTGTACTAGTCGATACTCAAAATACTGAAAAATTATGGATGGCAAATTTAAATTCCTAAAAATAGGGACTAAATTGTAAAAAATACTAATACTAAAACCTAAACAAATTTATTCTCTTTCTCCATCAATTCACTTCAATCATTGCATCATAAGTCACAACCCTAACTTTTATACACATCGCTTTGATGTCGCTGCTCACAGTCTTGTCATCGCTCTCCCTCATCCCTAGTTGTCGTCACTTCCTCATCAGTTGTTTTTGCTTCCTCCACTGCTTATTGCTTATTGCTTCCTCCTTTGTCGTTTCCTTGTCAATTCCTCGATAGTTTGCTCTCTACTCTAAATGCACAAGTCATCATCGTCGTTAGCCCTCTCTATGCACCGCCGTTGTCTAGTACTCTCCACACACTACCGATACGTCCAGTCAGGCGATCCCCAATCCCTACCTCCCTAACCTAGAAATAACTTCAGACCAAGGGGCAGAAGCTAGATCTACATATGATTGACTCATGACTAGATATGTCAAAAACAGCTCGACCCGGCCCTATTTTATCCCGAGTTGGGGGGCCACTGATAGGCCATGAGCCAACCGGGCCACGAGCCAAAGTTGGGCTGGGCTAACCATTACTTCCAAAATGACGTTATTTTGTCAAAAACGACATCATTTTGGAAGGTTTTTTTCTTACAAATAAAAATGGCGGGCCAAGTTGGCCCTGCCTGCCCATGACCCATCGAACCATAACTCAGGTCACGGGTCGGACCACGGGCCACCATGGCCCAAGACCTTAGGCCGGACCTAGCCCATTGACAAGCCTACTCATGACCTAACACACACCCAACCTAACCTGTGACCCAACACATATTACTCATTAACTTGGTTTCAATTTGTCTGATTTTTTGTGTGCTTTACATCGTTTGTTTCTATTCCAAATTGCAATTACATTGTGTTTTGGTTATGTCATGTAAATATGCATTGGGCTTGGAAGTTGGAAGTTGGAAGTTGGAAGTTGGAAGTTGGAAGTTGGAATTAGTTGTGTGAATGTATTCAATTGTGTACGGTTCAAGAACATTTAGGCATTGTGAATTTATGATAAAATAAAATTTTATTTATTTGATTTTTTAGGTTATTTTTTATTTTAATAATCACTAAAGTGAGATCAAAATTAATTCATTAAATTGTTAATTTATTTATTAATTTATATGAAACATACAATTTACTAATTATTGTTTGTATATAAAAGGTATTTAACATATGATTAATCATTTAAATATAAGATTTAATATATAATTAAATCATTAATATATGTAATTAATTTAAGAAAATTAAATGTTTGCATTTTTAAAGTGTTCATTATTGTTATTGGGAAATAATGTTACAAGTATTAATCCTATATTATGGGTGGCAAATACATATTCATCATTTTTTCTTGTGGATAGTTAAATACATAGTAGAAAATAGTATGTGAAATTTATCATTTATGGGAGAATACTTATTACTCAACATAATGTGAAATTATAAATGTTTAATTCATTTTTGCGATGGGTGTTATCATAAAGAAAAGTCATTTTTGCAATGTGTGTGATCACAAAGAAAAGTTGTTTTTATAATATATGTTATCATAAAGAAAGATGTAAGATAAAGTTTATCTGGAATTTGTTTTTATAGTTATGAAATTATATTATATATAAAAATTTTATTTTTGAATATGAAATTATAAATTTAATTATGACGCACTAGTTCATTTATTTTTGTAGATAAAATGGAAGGTAGTTCAAATATTCCTAATAATTCAGTCGTTTTAGGAAGATTTGTTGATATAGCTTCCGCTTATGCTAGATCAGTTCCCAAAATGAAGAACCATATCATTTGTGCGTATTGCGACAAGCAATTTAAAGGTAGGGGAATCACTAGATTAAAAAAGCATTTAGCTGGGATCAAAGGTGATGAAGAGCCTTGTAAAAAAGTGAGACATAACATAAAATGACAAATGAAGACTTTGCTTAAAGAGTATCAGCCTGAAAAATACAGAAGATAAAGGCCAAACTATGAAAATAGTTGTGGAAGTTCTTTTTTTGATGGTCAAGATAATAGTGGAGATGTTGCAGGTGATGATATTCCTACCAAATAAGAAGTAAATATTGCACCTGATGTGGGGAAAAGAAGAAGATAGGTGTTTAACTTTTTTGCACCACTAATAACTCTTAGAGCTCACCCTTTAATCGTAATGTCTTACAGCCTAAAGAAGCATAATATGGATATGATGATGGTGGTATGATTCAAGTGTATTACTCAATGCCTCCCAATCTTATTATTAGTAACCTATAGTGGATACTATTGCCTATTACAGTCCAGGATATAAGGCTCATTTATTTGATGACTATAGTGGTAAACGTCTGAACAACTCTTTTTATGAAATAAACAGTTATTTGGATAAAAGAAGAATGACTTGGTCAACCTATGAATGTTTGGTCATGTGTGATGGTTGGATAAATAGAAGACATGAACCCATGATCAATTTTTTAGTTTATTCTGTTAAAGGGATAATATTTTTGAAATCTATTAATGTGTATGACCTTGTTAGAAATATTGATACTTTTTTTCAAACATTTGATGAATTTGGACTAGAAAACATTATTCAGTTCATTACTGACAATGATTCTGCTTACAAAGTAGCTGGGAAAAGATTGCAAAAGAAAGTATAATTCTTTTTATTGGACTCCTTGTACTACACATTACATTAACTTGATGTTGGAAAATATAAGGATTTAGATATTTTTCCATCATTAATGAGGTAGTGCAAAAAGCAAATAAAATGACCAAGTTTATTTATAACCATGCGTAAGTCTTAAATTTGATAAGAAAGGATTTCACCAATGGTAGGAATTTGTGTCATCTTATTATAAAAAGGTTTGTGACTACTTTCTTATCGCTTTAGTGTTTTATTCTGATGAAGGAGTTGAGGCAAATGTTTACAAATGATAAGTAGATCGCATGATAGTATGTCAAGTCTAATGATGGAATTCAAGTTTCTAGAATTATAATTGAAGATCATGGATTTTGATCTCATTATCAATTTATAATTTGAGTTTGTGAGCCTTTGATGAGATTATGTCTAGCTGATAATGATGAGAAGGTAAAAATGGATTATTTTTTATGTCATGGAGTGGGCGAAGGAAGCAATTAAGCATAATATAAAAAATAGACCTTCTTTGTACATACCTTATCTTGCAATCATCAATGAAAAATGGAAAATGCAATTTCACTCTCTGTTGTTTGCAGTTGAGACATTTTTAAATCCTAGTATCTATTTTAGACCAAATTTTTTTGTAAAAAAGCTGAAGTTAATAGGAGGATGCTATTAACTATTACAATAATTGTTACCCATGAGATGATGCAAGATCTCCTAAGCTCACAAATGGAAGTTTATAAGGATGCTTCTAGTGATTTTGGGATACTCATTACTATTCTTCAAAAAGACAAACTTAATCCAGGTATATATGTATATTTCACTTTTGATACTTGTTAGAAATTAATCATCACTTTATTATGTTTATAATGTTACTTTTGTTATTTTACAATTGCTTAATAAGACTAATTCGAAAGTAGTGTTCCAAAATTGCAAATATTTTTATTACAAATTCTGGGTCAATGTGTGAGTCTAACAGGGTGTGAAAGGAATTGAAGCACATTTGAATTTATACATTCCGAAAAAGCAATATATTATAACATAAAAGATTGAATGACTTAGTCTTTGTTTGATACAACTTAAAGCTTCGGGAAAGTTATGTTAGTATCATTATTAAACTAAATATAATTTCTTCTAATTTCTTAATAATTTAATTTTATTTGTTTTATAGGACTCGTAATAGAACAAGCAATTCTGTATATCTAATTTGCCTTGGCCATATCAATCTTTTAGCTAATTGGTTTTTTGAGGAACCAGGTTTGATAAATGAGGGTGACCTGGAAGATAATCTTAGATATGAAAGTATTGAAATGTTATTTGGTGCAATGAATTTGAATGATGGTGATGATGAGGCTCCTCTCAATGATGAGAATTTTGTACCAAATGAGAATTGGGGTCAATATGATTTAAACAAATATTTGATTGAATAAAGTTCCAGGTTTTCATTTCTTCTCTTCTTTTAATTCTACTTATATTTTATATATATTTTAAATTCTATATATGCAATATAAATATAACTGTAAATTCTTTGTTTTACATTTCACTTCTAGTTGATTATTTCATCGTCATGAACTCTTGTTGTGAATTATAATACTTAAAGAGCCATAGATCTTTATTATCCTTTTTATTTGATGTTTTAATATAATTATTATTTATTATATGATGAAGTTGTAACATTTTAACTTTGTATTATCCTTGATTTTATATTTCTATGATGAGTAAATGATCTTTTATCATATTAATTATGGTTTTTATGTAAAATATATGAAAAGCAATATTAATAGAAATAAATAGGTTATTGTTATTTCAAATTTATTGTTATGATTTTTAGAGAGAGGTTTGATGTAAAATTAAGAATCATATATTATAATATATTGAGGGATTACTTTTGTAAATTATAAAAAAAATTGGACTATTTTATAATTTTAAAAAATTACTCAAAACAGTATCCAGTATTGATCGATAATGATATAGTACCATATTAGAACCAATACGGATACATTATTTATAACATTGCTTTTGAAGTTGCTCTATTTAGTTGAAAATTCCAAACTATAAATTATATGCTTGACCCATTCTACTAGCTTTTATGTTTACTTACTAACATCACTTTTAAGTAACACCAGTGGAAATAAGGATTCAGAGTAACTTTTGTATCATCAATCTTTCCATCTCCTTTGACACTAACTCTAGCATAAAATGTTATAGACCTTGTTATGGAGGGCTTCAAGGCATGTTTTATTTTGGTGGCTTTGGAGATAGAGGTGATGATGGGACTTTCTTAGGTAGAGGCAATAATGAATCTTTCTTAGGTGAATATGGTAATGGAGGTTTTGGTTTTGGCCCTTTACGATGGTTATTACTGTGGCTAGTGTTATAACTCTTACCTTTTATATTAATAAAGCAATTAAGTTAGCTCTGCAAAGCCTCAAATATTTGCCACTACTTAACATCATTTTCACTTTTGTGCCTCCCCCTTTCTTAGTCTTTTAGTATCTCTCTCTTATAAGATCGTGATTTAGACCATCTGGGATTCATCTTCTTTCATGATTTCCCTATAATTGATATTAAATTCGAAATTCACATTGAGGATAGTTTTCTTATTTTCATCCTCAAACTCATAGAAGTTGACCTATCAACAAAACTTTGCTCCAAGCTATAAGCTTTATGTTTAGGCTATATTGACTTTATTGTTTCTTGTTTTTTTTAATCCCATTATCTATGTCACATATATTTCCTCTTCAAATGGTTAACTATATGGCATATAAGATAAATTCTTTTTCAATCATTTAAAAACTTTAAAAGGTTGATTTTTATATGGCTTTATATTTAGGAGATGAGGCTTCAACTTTATTGTTTTTAGTTTTTGGGGAAGTAAGATATCTTGATAAAAGTAGCTAGACTCGAAGGAATGCTGATAATGGAGAATATGTATCTCTCTTTTCTTGTTTGGAATTTTTATGGATTAGTTTTCTACTTGAATTTACATATTTATACATGCATAAAGCTTTTAATGACCTAGAATCTGTTAGAGATGCTACCGTGACCTACAACTAGGATAAGACTCGATAAAGCTAACAAGGAATGTGTTTATGCTCTTTCATCATATAATAAGTTTAAACATGATCTTAACAGAGTGTATAATTGTGTGAAAATCAACCTTAATAAAATCACAGACATGATAAATTTTTTTCAATTTCCTAATCAGATTTGTTTAATTAAATAACTTAAAAAATAAAAATCATAAACAAAAGGGTTAAAGCATACTTCATCTAAAAATCACGTAGAACTTTTCTTCTCGAATTGTTAACCATAGGTTGTTTTTGTGTCCAACCTCTTCAGTTCCTTTTTTCTATTTACAGAAAAGACTCTAGGGTTTCTTTTTAATTAAAATTAAAATTGAAATCAAAATTAGTAAAATTAAATATCTCATATTTGAATCTTGAAGTTTTTCAAATAACTAGGTCCAGTTTAAGCTAAGTAGATTGTTCTCTTTTAAATTGCTTTTTATATGTGATATATTAAGATTATAATACAACAGTAAAAAAAAATCCCAGTAGAAGTCTTATTGAGTTATGGATTTAATATGAATTATAATTACATAATTTAAAAAAATTAATTTATCTTTAGTTCTCCAATTAAGCAATTTATAATCATATATCAAGATTGACGTTTAGCAATATGTTATGACAACCAAAATATTAGAAATGTCGAAATGGTTTGTTTCTGTAACATCTCGTTTCCATACTAAGGGTTTGAACCCTAAAATACGGTACATGTGAGATCAATGAGAGATTAAGAAAAATGCATTTCATGCTCATGCATAATGTTAGTATACACGCAAGTGAATTTGAATTTTTGCACACATTAAAATGACTGTACATGCATTCATTGATAATTCCGGGTATAATTGATTTATAAATGTGATTTTCGATATGAATTGTGGTTTATATGTATTGAAAATTTAATTGGTAAGTATGAGTATTGATTTAGAAATTTTGGTGAATTTAGGAAATTCCGAAATTTTTGGGGTAACTATGGACTAAGAAAAATACCAAGTGGCAGAACAGTTGATGAATAGAAGTAGAATTAAGAGCCAAATGGCAGTGAAAATTTTTATAAATGACTTTGGGATTTAATGACATATGTCATAGAAATTTGGAGATAATTGGAGTAGAAATTAGAGCTAACTGGACTAAGTATTTAAATGATAATAGGTAGCTTAATTAGAAGACTTGTGGATTGGCTCTTTACTTAACAAGTGGCATAAAATGCACCACACTCCATAAACCCACGACACTCTCATGTAAAGACCATTTTATTGTTTTGAATCTTGCTTTCTCCTTCTCTTCGTGACTTCCTTTCTTCATCTTCTTCACTCTTCTTCTTCTTCTCCATTTACGATTCTTGCTCTCTACATTCACAACCATGATTTTGTTGACAATAAAAACCACCCACTTCAAGAATCTTGTTGTCCTCTTTATCTTGCTACAAAATGACCCAAATCACTCCTTGAATGATGATGATTGATTGATGCTTGGAAAGCTAGGGTTAAGAGTGATTTGAAGACTTTGAAGCTAAACAAGTAAGTATAAGCATCACTCTTCTTGATTTGAAGAATGAAACATGATTTGATGATAGTAAGAAGTTAAATTTGTGTAGGAAGTAAATGATGAATGGGTAAATGTGTATGCTTTGTTTTTGGTTAATGATCAAATATAGATCATAAATTGATTTGTGAATGTTTGGATTTGAAATAGAGTTGAGAATGAGGAGTGATGAGGTAGAAAAGGTGATCTTGGTATGAGTTATGTTAGGGTAAGATTTGGAAACAAAAATTTGGTAGTTGATCTGGAAAATGAAACATCTGCAAATGCTTCTGTCAAAGTTCGTCGCGGCAAACTCCTTGGTTCGCCACGGCCAACTTTCTTTGGGTAGCGCGCGGCAAACTTGAAAGATTTCACATGAACTTTTCCTCTCTGGAAAAGTTCGCTGCGGCGAACTCAGACAATTTCGCCGCAACGAACTCTTGGCGTCGCCGCAACGAACTCTAATTTTCTTGTACAAAACATGCTTTGGTATTTTAGGCATAACTTTTGGTGTAGTTATCCAATTTGGATTATTTTTTATTTTGAGTAAACTAGAGACATAGGGATACAAATCATCTAAAGAGATAAAATTCTGAATCGGATTGTAAAAATTTCAAATTCTGGGTGGAAGTTGAGTATAGGGTACTGTCTCAGAATAAAAGCAGTCCGAAAATATTTGGAGTATAACTTTTACACTACTGAACCAAATTGAAGGATTTTGGTGTCATTAGAAACTTATGAGATAGAAGG
>JAOQMS010000005.1:8850898-8862499 GCA_027563885.1 Erythroxylum longipes
GAACACATTAGTGTGCAGAATATAAGGGTCACCGCTTGTGTTACCCAAAAACTCGAAGTCGATCTCGTCGTGTGTTGGTCCTTGAGAAGACAACTGCCAACAAAAAAAAGTCCTTAATTACTTTCCGATTTTACCGTAAGGAATAAGAAATGGACCATACTAATAACAAGGCCCTGACACATTTATTCTAAGTTGAAAGTGACTATTTCTTTCTACGGGCAATTAGTTGTATTAATAGAAGAATATCTCTTTTGGTGTAATATTTTGGTAACTATGCGTACGTAGTAGGCGGTGACTGTGCCAGCAGAGTTGCCAGCGACGAGCTTGAGCTGCATATCGATTCTTCCAAACAAGTACTCCTTTTTGGATTGGAACCCAGACCCGGAAACCCTGTCAAGGGATAGTGAAAGAAGCTTGCCTCCACTGAAAATTTTGGCACGTTGACCACCCCATGTTAAGTCGAAATCCCGGTGAAAGTCGCCCGCTGAGGCCAGAGACACCACCACGGAGCTCACCACCAAAACCATGCTTAGCTCTTTAAAAAAGAGACTCATGTTTTCTGGGACTTTAAAGGGAAGAAAGAAAGGGAAAACTTGAATGTGAATGTTTTGTGTGAGATGGTATAGTTTTGGGGGTGTATATGTATATATAGTGAGAGAGGAGGGAAATGGCAAGCAAGTAGATAAGGGCGTCGGGGACGCGTGAGCAACAACTGGAGGAGCCAAGGAGCAAAGTTGTTGCCAGCTATGCAAGCTGGTGAGGCTTTTATTTGGAAATTGGGGTTTGGTCTTCTTATTTTCTGGCTTTTTCTGCTTTTTCTTTCTCCTTAGTAATCATTCATTAGGTTCTACTGTACAATCACATCATCCTACCTTTTTTTTTTTTAACAAGGGGGCAAAATGCCTCTAAATGCTAATTACAGTGGATACTGCCTGGGGAAAGTGGTGCCAAAGCAATCTTGTGCAAGGATAGTACTGATGCCAGAAGGAGGATTAAGGAATTCATGGTACCTTAATGGAAGGCTTAATGCAAAATTGGTCATCCAATCGGCGGCGGAGTTTCCTTCACGGTAAGTGTGTAGACATTTCAATTCCCAATCCCTGCAGAGTAGCATTTTAAGTTTAGAGATCAAGGTCTAATTGCAATGGGTATACGGAGGCTCCTCCTCAAGAAGTGTGTTGTCCACTTTTAATAAAACTCGTTGTTCGCTAAAACGCCAAGCCAACTCCAATCCTTTTAGAGCCCTTAAATTTTTGATGTTAACAAAGCGCAGTTGCCAATCTGATAGGTGAAGCTGGTCTTCCATTCACTGCGGTCATTCCTTAACACGCCCCCTGCTAAAGCTAACCCACTGGAAGTCCTGACGACTCCATAAGTGTTAGTCTTGCACTATCCCATCGCTGGTGGACTCCATCCAATCTGGGCATCTGGGTGAGAGGTTTGTGGTTCGATGACGAGTGTAAGCGTATTAACTTGTTGAATGACCCTAATTCGGGCCATAATGACCTCCATGTGAGAGGCAGGTGGGAGGTCCATAAATATTAGCTAGTTTCTCCAATTCTAGATGAACAAACAGGTAACACCAAAAAGTAGATTCTAGTCCATGCTAGAAACTAGTGGCCTTTGCATGGAGAGGTTAGCAGTCAACCAGGAAAGGTAGTCGGCTGAGGTAAAATTATGCCAACGTCGCTGAGGCACTAATGTGTGCCAAACTATGCAAGTAGTGGGACAGTCCTGCAGTGTGTATAGGCATGATTCCTCAGCTAATGAACAGCTTCCACAGTAGGGATTGTTACTAAGATGTCACCGGACTCGTTCCACGTTAGCGAGAAGACGGCCATGCAGCGCTAACCATAGGAAGGAACGGATGTGTTAAGGCCCCTTGAAGCTCCAGAAAAACATCCAGTGATGATCCTAGGGATGCCATGAATTAATGCATAATACAATATAAGTCTATTTGACATTGAATTGGCCAGATTTTGTCCTATTGTTATAGATTCTGTCCTGCGCATTAGTGTCCATAGGGAGGCTCATGGTTACAAGCTGGAGGCAAACGGAGGCTAGGAGACGGGTCTGTAAAAGACCCTAGTTCCAGTGGCTATCTGCAGTAATATATTCCCTCACACGAGTTTGTTTCTCTACTTAAAAAATAGTGGACACAGCGACCACTGAAAGTTTAGTATCCCCAAGCCATACATCTTCCCAAAAATGCACAGTGGAATCATCCCCTAATGTTCATCGAATACCAAGATACACTGCTAGCCAAACCTTACAGATGGCTTGCTAAAGGAAGGAGCAGCACCCCACTTGCAATGTTGGAGGAATGTGGGTCATGGGAGGCAGATATTTACTCGTTAGTATTTGACCCCACAAGGCATGAGGTTGAGTAATAACATGCAAAGCTAACTTCATGAGGAAGGCATCATTATGTTCTTTCAGCTTCTGCAAACTAAGGCCTCCACAGTTCTTGGGCTGACAAACATCGTACCATTTGAGTAAATTCACCTTCTGTTCCCCTATATGAGCACCCCAAAGGAATCGACGACATGTTCCTTCAATTTGGTGGATAACTCCCTGGGGTAAAGAAGTAGTTTGCATGGTATAGCATAGAATAGTGAGAAGGACCGATTGAGCCAAAGTCGTGCATCCTGCCAAAGAAATATTGCGAGTGGACCAGTTGGTTAGTTTCTGGTGGACGTGATCAACAATCGACTAGTAGATGCCTGTGATAACTCGTCTGTGAAGGAGGGGAACCCCCAGATATCTTCTCAAGTCTTTGGCGGGATGAATCCCAACAGATTAATGAGATATCTAGTGTCCCTCAAAGTAATGCTGTCAGGAAAGAAGACAGTAGATTTGTCCTGGTTCTTGAGTTGTCCGGAGCTTGCACAGAAGTCTCGCAACACATTTTTGATAACATCTACTTGATCGGTAGACACCTTAGCTAACGAGAGCAGATCATCTGCGAAGAATAGGTAAGACACAGATGGGCCTCATGTACTGGTTTGAAAAGGGATCCATTTCTTGGCTCGAACTTAAGCTTCAAAGGCTTAAAAGAGCCTTTTCATACATAACATAAAGAGGTAGGGGATAACAGAGCACCTTAGCGAACTCCTTGAGATGGCCAAATGGTTTCGGATGGGGCTCTATTCCAAAGGATCTGCATGGAGGTGGAGCTAATGCAATGGATGATGAGCTGAACCAATAAGCTGAGAAGGCCTATGTCCTCTAATGCATCATGAATGAACTCCCAGGTTAGGCGATTGTAGGCATTTTGAAGATCTATCTTGATCGCCATATACTTACTTCCTGCTGGGTGTCGCATGGTATGGATGATCTCTTATGCAATGATAATGTTGTCTGTAATAGTGCACCCATGCACAAAGCTGGTTTGGGATTGATTCACCAAGGAAAGGAGGATGGGCTTCAGTCTATGAACAACAACTTTTGTGATCAGTTTATAAAGGACATTAAATAAGTTGATCGGACGAAATTGTTGAAAATTCAGGGGGGCTTATACTTTGGGTATAAGGATGATCGTAGTTAAGTTTAGATAAGCCGGGTGATGCCTCTAAAGAAGGCTTCTTGGACTATAGTGATCGACTAAGGTCCGACCACGCCCCATTGGCTTTAGTTAAGAGCACCGAGAAACTATCAGGTCCAGCAGCTTTCATTGGCCCCATCACAAATAAGGCCTGGTAAACATCCTCATGGGTTATAGGCCTTATAAGGTGCCACGTCTCCCTAGCCTCTCGTGGTAGCGTGAAAGTAGGAGGTATTGCGATCACCAAACTGAATCTAGTTACAGTGAGCCCATTGTGATTCCAACAACTCCTCTTGAGTGAGTATATTCTCGTATTCCTCTAATAGGGTGCGTTTTAAGACTTGCAATTTCTAGGAGCTATAAAGTTCCAAGGCCTTTTGAAGGCCAGTGAGCTGAGCTTCGATCCACCATTTCTTTTTCCATATACTACCAAACACCGTGGAGTCCCACTCTTGTGCCATCGACACAAAGTCACGAGAAGCTTACTGTGCGTGAGTACTAGAGTTCCAATTATCAGAGACAAAGGCGTGGAATGTAGGGTGAGTTAGCCAAGGCGCTAAGAACCGAAAATGCTTCCTATGTGAGCCATTGGTTGGATTACTATGGTGTAATAGGAGGGGGCAATGATCAGAATGGAACTTGTGAAGGTGGACAACTGAGCAAGACTGGAATTGGTTAAGCCAATGGTGATTTCCCAATACTCAATCCAGCCACTCCATAAGGTCACCCCTTGACCAAGTAAACTGAGGGCCTTAATATCCCAAATCCTAAAGTGTCACGGTTTGAACAAACTTGTGGAAGAAGGTGCAAGGGCCCCGATGCCATTGCTATACGTTAAAGTCTTCAGCCAGGAGCCAAGGTTGATCCCCGATGGTCTCATGCAAAACATGTAATGCGTCCCACAAGACCTTGCGTTTGGGTGTTGTAGGACTGGCATAAATAGCTATAAAAAAGTAATATTACACTGAATGACCAGATAGCCGCAAGTGAATAAATTAGGGGTGGCAGGACTCCACTGGGGGACTCAATTTGGCTGTCTAGAGAACCCAAATGCCTTCACTGAATCCAGTTGCTTTTACCCGGTACGAGAAGGGGAAGCCCATTGGTTGGATTATGTGATCTGCCTGCATCCCACTGATCTTCGGCTCGACGATGACCGCTAAGGGCGGAGAATGCTTGCGCTTGTAAGCAAGGAAGAAACGTAAAAAATAGTTGTTGCCTGCCCCATGACAATTCTACTTAAAGATGTTCGCTATCATTGGAATATACATGGATATAAGGGAAGTCTTTATGAATTCCTATGGGGGTAGGCGGTAGTTGCCTCCTCATCTATCCTCACATTTGTCTGATCATTCTCGCTGATCAGGTGAACTTTGTCAACATTCAGGGATTGTGCCAAGGCTTTGCATATGGACGGAGACAATTTCTTAAGGCGTGCGCCTTTCTTCACTTTCAGGTTTGTTAACGGTCCTTTTCCCTACTATGTTGGGGATCGGGCGGTTTGGCACTAGCGTCCTCACCACCGGTCATGCTAGACAGGGTCGAAGTTGTCGCTTCCCAGGTGTAATCTAGGTTGTCAAGGGGGTACGCATTAGTTTCACATATGACAATAGCGTGATGCTTAGTCAGGTCAAGCATGGTGGGTCACTCCGGATATTCTAATCCCTGCATCACCTTTCCAGATGGGGTTACTGCGAGTGTCACCTAATAAGGATGGAGGGAGGGGGCCATAGGGCTGCACCTGTTTTGAATCTTTCCAGTTGTTGAGATGGTGGGAGGAGAAAACTCGGGGGGCGATGGGAACTCCCTGCACACGTCCTTGAGACCTACGGTTTGTTGAGCATGTTGTATGGATTTTTCCGGAAAAGATGGGGCTTGGCTTTGGGAAACCGCGAAAGTGCTGGCCTCATGTGCGGTCATCTCTAAGTCCATGTCCATATTAATTGCCAATGTCTCAAAATAGGAACCAGTGCCCAACTTTGCCTTCTGTTCCTGTAGGATGGCAAAGGTAGCCTACATGGTTCCCATAGCCGTTGGTGATCTGACGTAGGGACGTCTCCCTCGTGCCTGCACATGCATCCAAGGTCTAAAGTTGTTTGCCTCAGAATTCGGTGCTACCAGGCGTTGGGAGATTGCAGTTCGATTTCACCAAAAGTCTAGACAGCAGCGACTTAGTGAGATCTACTTCCACCACTAAACGTGCAAATTTGCCACGGTCTCCTACTATAGTATTGTAGTCGATCTGAATAACCTTCTCCATAAGCTAGCCAATAGCCCGTAAGGTGCTTTTGTGATAATATTGGAGTGACAACTCCTGGAAACTCACCCAAGCAAGAACTGCATTGAGATGGACATCGGAGGTGGAAAAGGCTGGACTCTAAGGTTGAACTGTTAAATAAGTACCCCTTACCATCCATAGTCTTCCTATGAGCACATTTACATAGTCACTGGGTAACTGGAATTTAACAAAGAAGTATTGGTTGTTCAGGTCCACCACCTTGTATTTGCCAAAGGCTTCCACAAGGTGTCAATACGGGTAAGCAGGGTCCGCACTCCCATGACGCCACCGAGAAGCTGAACTACCACTGTTTGCTATATAAAGTTATCTAGGATTTGCTCAATCCTCTTCGAGAACTGTATAGAGGGAATATTTGTGCCTTCCGTGATCACGGCATCATCCGAATTGAGGTCTACATCTAGCTCTTTGTCGAAGTCAATGCCAGGCATTTTCACAGCAGAGGTCATCAGTTTGTCTTTGAACGATGGTAATGGCTGTGGGACAGTGGTGACCATCTCCTCATCATTGTGGTCGCGAAACTTGACCTTCTTGGTGTTGCGTTCCTTGGTATCTCGCTGCTGAGGTCTTCCTTGTTTTCCATAGTTGCATTTCATACTACATACTCATCATATTTTACTTTTTTCAAATTAAATTGAATTTGATAACATGTTGCCATTAATTAATTAGTACATGGTTATATAATTTAAGAAAAGAAGAAGATAATAGCACATATTTTTAGTAAAAGAAATCGTAAAACCTAATTGTCTCCAACATATGTTTTAACGAAGACAAATATGGAACATAAATAACAATATTCAGTATAAATCCTGCTAAAGCGTAAGATCTCGGGAAAGATAAATATGTAACATATGAACACTAATTTGATATCCTAAATTACAAGGCAAGTTAGGTGATTTAAGGTTATCATTACAATAGAAATACAAAAGATGTGGATGACAACACTATATAATGGAGGAACAAAGGAAGCAAATTGGGACATTCAATTCTTCCGTCTTTCCATTTGCCCACTTAGAATTTGGCACATCCTACTCATTTTCTTAAACCTTTGCCATCCTTCACAAATATGAAAAGCAGTTAACTCTTTCTTTTTTTCAAATAAAAATAATTGAAATCTTAATTGATCTTTATTTAGATATTCACTACCACCAGATCCCTTTCTTTCTTTCTTTCCTTCCTGTCATTTTCAAATGGCCACTTTGGGGTTGTACAAAGGAAATCATCACAGGACCACTTGGGTTTCCTACGTAATATGCCATTGCATACTTATTTCCATGCTTCAAATTTGTTTTGTGTGTACTTTTTAGAACATTTTACATCAGTTCGACTTTATGCTTTCTCACTTTTTCTTTATATATAGTAAGCTTGGTTTTCACAATGGATGCCTTCTTTTCTTGTCATTTAAAAGAATATAATTCAGCTTCTTTAGATGATTTATAGCTTTTTAACTTCATTACTTAAGCCACAAAACTAACACATCTGTGAATGAAACTGAATCTGAGGGGACTGTCCAAATGACTCCCACTAGACAAAAGGAACAGAGATTTACTTCTTGAGGACTTAGCTGCGTTGTACTATCTCTTTATACGAGATGTGAATTAAATCGTGTTTAATACAACTATTTGCATTGATGATGATTTGTTGTTTTAAACTTTGCATGTCAAACTTGCTAGTTTCATTGGAGGTTATTATTAGCTTGGGAAACATACAACGACCTTTTCTTTGACCTTATTATAAGGGTTTATAAACGAAATGTTGACTGGCTTACGATTTATGTAGATCCGAAGATCCTTATAAACGAACTAAGCAACAAAAATCTAACATCAAATCTCACAACTGGTTTTAACATGAATCATATTGTAATTGAGAACCATAAAACTATTCTCTTTTGTCCATGTACAACATATATGTTTTTTAGTGGCAAAAGTAATTAGCTAGGTATTGCTTATTTTACATAATTTGAGGGTACCAGTTGTTCTTTTCTAATTATAAGGTCATAAATTTAAATTTCGAAAACAGTCTCTTTGTAAAATTATAAAAGAAAAGTTGTGTACATTATAACCTTCCATAGACTCCCGCAAAGTGAAGAGCCTTGTGCACTGAATATGTTGATTTTTAACTTTTTTATTTTACATAACTTAATCGAAGAATTCGGAAAACAACTGCAAACAAAACTGGATTAAAGAAAACAAGATTAATCCTTAAGAGCCAATTAATTCATTAAAGATTATTTTATATTTTATCGTCACCATATCAACTTATTTTTGTTTGAATTGTATTTTTAGATGCTTATTATATATCCTTTTGAGAGTTGTTATTTTTATTTTTTCATAAAATGTTTATTATTTGTTACATCATTGTGATTTGTAAGACTTAAAATTTTTTTAATTTTTAATAAATACATTTTTTATCCTTTTTTTTAAAGTTTAGATGAAAGTACCACTTTTGAAAACATGTCATTCACATTGGTTCAGAAAATCAAGCTTGTGAATTAAAATAAACCATGAAAATATTGTACTCATGTTACTTATTAGAAGCTGTTAAACCAAAAAGTTAAATCCTTCCCGTCCCATAGACAATTCACTAGAGCCAACTAACAAAGCATTATATTCTAACAGCTGTAATAATGATTTCTGCATGTATGGTTAATTCACTTTTCTTAATCACAAGCCGGCTTTCTTAGGATTTTTACTAGGAAATAATGGCACTTGCCTCTTAAATTTGTGTCAAAGTCCTAAAAGGCCATCACATTTGAAGTCATTTACCATATTAAGATTGAAGTGTCAGATAATTTACTTAATACCCCTTTTTGTTTGAAAACAGTTGCAACTAATTACTTTGGAAAGTGGTAAGATACAAACTAATCCAAGTATAATTTATTATGAATTTTATAAGAAACAATATTTTTATTTAAAATGAATTCATTATTATTTTTATTTAACAAATAACTAAATATTATTATTCAAATTGGATATGTTATGACATTATATTTTATATAATTTTAAAAAATTTTAAAAAATAATAGATTTATGAGTTGAGTTTAAATTTTAAATTTTATAATGAATTGAATTTAAGTTTGAAAATAAACTTACATAATTTTAAATTATATTTTAATTTAATTTAATTCAATCCTCTTATGGTAATATTATGATGTTTTTATTGCTAGACGCAACTGTCTCATATTAACCTTAATTGATTCAAATGATTGCACTTCAATCATAATTACCATATGCTATGTGAAATTAAAGTCTCCTTAATCATTGTCAATAAATTAATGACTTAAAATTTAGCGATATACTCAATTTAAGTAACAACAGAGGCTAAAATTCAATGTGATCTTAGTTTTCAAAAAACTTATGATATTCAAACTCAAGATATAGTGTTTGAAAATTATTAAGGATTCTCCTCCAACCACTTGGGTCATTCTTGATGGTGAAAAAAATGAATGGATGGATAAATGCTTATGAACAGGATAAGGTAGGAGGAGAGTAATAAGACAGGATTTATTCCTGAGTTAAAATTTTCCCTTTTTGTAGTAATTTACTCCCATGCCCTCTTTCCATAGCCTAATTAATTAGCTGCGCATCCTATACAAAACATACCAAACGAATAAAAAAGCTGGCGTCCACTATCTTTCCCTCATGAGTTAAACATGTTGAACGAATAATCTGATTGTCTTTTTAAAAAGAGGTTTAGATTAGACTCCAATTGTTTTCAATTAACAAAGTTGAACCAATACTATTCCAAGAATGGAGCTACTCAACCACTTGATGGTTGATCAGGATCCTTTGTGCCCTTGCCAAATGCCAACTCCAATAAAGTAACTGAAAGAGAAGAATTTATAGGGTTAGAAACGGGGCAGGTTTCCCGGTAGGTGATTTGAACCGCGACGCGTTAACCATATAATGATCCGGAGATTCCTTTTCAATGAGCAACAGACGCCTGATTTGTACATATGGTCATATCACTTGACTATTTAGGCAATAAAGCTAAAGCCAGACATCGTCAATTCTCTCTTCGAGGACATCGCATCCTTGGAATTTTGTATTTGACCAGATCCTCTTTACTTTTGTTATCAATCAATAATTATCAAGGAAATTAACATGACATTCATAATTATATAAGAAACGAACGTTCTGTTTAAACAAATAATTTTAAGAGTAATGAGGTAACTTGTAGATTTGAAGTTAAAAGGTTTGTTGTGACTCCTAATTGAAAGAGCATTTAGGGACTCATGCCTTTTGTTTCCTTTCTTCTCTTGGTATAGTGAAAGAATTTAGATTTTATCAAAATTTAAATAAAATAATATAAAAGTATGCGATTTTTTAAACATGTTTTTATTTTAAAATTTAGGTAATGTAATGATAAAAAATTTTAATTATTTTCCACATGTTAAATTTAAATACTTATAATGTATATGAACTGGGCAAGATGTAAAAAAATAAGATGACTAAATCCTATTGTATATTATATTTTACCAATAAAGAACTCATAATCGATAATAAATAGAAACAAATGAGTATATGCCATTGAAAGTAAGAGAAGATATATCATCCAAATTATGTGTGCAATTAACAAAATTTTTATTCACGTGATAAAATTTTTAATTTTTCAATTTATTTTAAAAATAAACGAAACAGTGCAATCATGTCAAGTTACCTTGTTGAATTATTGAAGGGACCACTAGAATATGATCATTTTAACATACATTAGCTTCTGTCCTCTACTAAACTTGTAGCCAATCAACTAAACCTGATTTTGTTTGTTCTCGTAAAAAATATCTTAGTAGCTTTAGCCAGTGCTAAAGTAGATAATGATCCTGCATCAATGACTCTGTCTCTATTTAGTCGCACTAAACATCAAATATTCAAATCGAAACAAATTCTAGCCAATATTTTTTAACTTAAGTATGGAATTAATTATTGGATATATACAACAATTAAAATTTTAGTTTAATTTTTTAAAAGAAAAATATTAAAGCATATCATATACTTTGACGGTTTATCTTTGAAATCCGGAGCATGAAGCATGATCATGGATGAGAAAGCAGCGTACAGTTACAGGAACAGGATAAAAGAGAATTATTGGCGTGCATGATTGATGACCAATGTGCAGAATTGGCAGTACAAATGCCTGGCGGTGGACTTATCAATGAGGCTCAGAGTTTTTCTTGAATAGGTTAGGGGGTTGGGATCAAATCTTCCCAGCCTAACCCTATTTCAGGCTATCACATTCATACATTTTTCTCTCAATCTCCTATATTTACGTGAATGAGAACGTTTAGAATAGAATTCATATAATAAGATTATGGTCACATACCTACAAAAACCTGTCACCACACTAACATCAATGCTAAATTAACCCGTCACCTCGTATACACGGATGCCACCAGAGAAAACAACAACTTGGGTGATTAAGCCAGAGATGTTTTTTATAATGCTGGCGTAAACGAGTGTTTGTTTTTATTTTTATTTTTATTTTTTATTTTTTATTTTTAAATTTAATAAAAATATATGTTTATTTGAATTTTTAATTTCTGTCTTTGATTTTGGTTTTTTTCAGCTTTAAAAAATTATAAAAACCATAAAAAGTAGTTTTTATTTCCTGTTTATGTTTTTTTCTTTATCTGATTTACTATCATTTAATATATTATTTAATTATTTAAATTTTATAAAAAAATTATAAATAATTTAATTCAACATTATATATTTAATAAATTAAAATTAATTATCAATAAAATTATGAATAATTTAATTTTATT
>JAOQMS010000005.1:8892188-8902423 GCA_027563885.1 Erythroxylum longipes
ATTTTTGAATAATATTCACAAGTTAATTATATTACTCAATTTAAATTAAAAGATCAAATAATTTTAAATTAAGTAATTAATCAAAATATATCGATTATAAAAAATATTTATATAATTATATTATTGGAATAGTCTAATTGTAATCAGTTAAAGTAACCAATTATTATTATTATTATTATTATTATATATTTTTTATTAGAGTTATATCTAAAATATAAATTCTTATAAAAATATTCAATGAAATACTAAAATATATAATATTCATACCTTTATAACCTTTTTTAAAGTCATATCCTTATAAGTTATTTTACATATAAACAGCCAATTTTACCAAACATCTAAAGTCGGATTTTACTTAGACTCCGTTTAATGTCACTGTTTGGGACGATGTTGTGTTTAGGGGATAATGCGCTTAGGGTACTAAGCATTGTAATTTATTTATTGTGAACGTGGATCTTATTGCTTTAAATTTAAAATACTAAACTCAACTCCACATCGATTCATATCGGCAACTTGCTCACCTTTTTCTCGTGGCCATTGCAAGCACTTGCGATTTACAAACCCAGCCCAAAAGGTAATGAGTCCAGTTCTCTTCTCAACAGCTAAAACCTCCCTTCACAGCTAAAACCTCTGTGTCCGTCGCTCCCTCTCAACTCATCCCCAAACGTTTCCCGAGAAAATGGATGATATTTTCCCAGCTCCCAAACAACGCCCAAAACTCGATCTCCACCAAGCTTTCACCACCCTCCAAAACCACTGCGCTGGCTTCCTTCAAAACCTCCCCCAATTCAACCCCAACCCATCTTCACTCCAAACCCATCTTCACGCCTCTTTCTGCAGCACAAAACAGCTAATAGACGCCACCCTCTCTCGCTTCAACCCCCACAACATTCCGTCGTCCTCCACGAACTCACCGCTCTGGGCTCGAATTCCTCTCGACCCTAAGACCCATTTAGGGACTACTACTCGCCGAGCCGGTGGTGCAATGTCGAACGAAGCCATTGAAGAGAGACTAGCAGGCGTGCCCGTCTACGCTTTGAGCAACCCTAATGAAGAATTCGTTTTGATTTCCGGTGCTTCTAGTGGGAAGTCTGTTGGATTAATTTGTTTTAAGAAAGAGGACGCGGAGGCCCTTCTTGAGCAAATGAAGAGTATGGACCCTGCTATGAGAAAAGCCGGTTCTAAGGTTGTTGTTATTGCTTTAAACAAGGTGGGTTCTTTGGCTTCTTTGTTATATGGGTTTCTGCATTTATATTTAAAGATTGAATTTTGTTTTAATTGGTGAGTTTTTATTTTCTTTTATAGGTTTTTCAGCTGAAGGTTAATGGGGTGGCATTTAGGTTGATACCTGATTCTTCACAGATTAGAAATGCGCTGAGGGTAAGTTTTTCCCATACTTCTTTTGTTTGTGTCAAACTTAGGCTAAGTTTGCTTGAATTTGAATTTTCCCCATTTAACTAAAGCTTGATATTACTTGAATCACGTGTAACCTTAAAATATCATCGAATCTAGTGTGGTCAAGGCAAATGCATATCTTGAATTTGAAGTGAGTGTGTTAAACTCAAGAAATTCAATCTTTGATGGTGTTTTAAAGATTATTAGCATTGTTTTAGTTAAGTCTTTGTTATCATCCATATGGTTTATCTTATTAATTAATTAAGTGCCTGCCTGCGTGCTATTCCAGAATTTATTAATATGTTCTTTTGTTCATTGTAGGAGAGGGAGAAGGCTGGTTCCAATGATGATGCCTTCACTGGGGTGCCAGTTTTCCAGGTTTTCCCTTTTCTACATTACCAATCAATTTGATAGCTTAGAAGTATTATGATTAAGTTACGATGAACGGAAGGAATAAAATTATGCATTAGGGATTGTGTGACTAACTTGTAGCGGAATTGAGTCTTGGTATCTTGCATCTATAAAATATTTCCCCGGATTGTCTGATAAAACAGAATTGGAGTTTGTGAATATATGTCAACTGGAGAGCATAATTTGCTTTTGTGAAAATTTGAGCCCATCAAGTTAAAAAATTATTATACTGTCAGCTCAGTCCCATTGTGTTAATTGAATGTGTTAAGAAATAATTATGATTACTTTTATTGTGAAAAACTGTATGCTTTATTTGTTACATGCCATTACCACAAAGAATTAATGGATTGAAATCGATTCTGCATTTGATGTATAGAATCATCAACACAGGAAGATGATATCTTAAATGTGTTACGCAGCCATGTACATCCATACTGTTTCATGAAAGTTGCATTATGCATTAATCCAATAATCCAACTAGGTACATTTTAATTATTTTGTGCTTGTTAGATCCATGCATGGGCCTCTTGTAGTTTGCAAATCTGAATTATGCTATTTTAATTTCACTGCATCGATATAGGTGCAGTTACCTGGTCTTGCAATGTTCCAACACTTTCTGCAGGGAATTTTGATGCTCATTTTTTGGTTTATTATTGTCATTTTGCATTTTCCGCTTTTTCTGTTATGAAGAGTTTCACTTTATTGGAGATTCTATTGGTCAATGCTTAGGTAGCCTTTGATGCAGGGTACAATGAGCTAGCTGAATCTATCCAGATAATTGGAAGTTGGCCATTTCTTTTTTGATATTTTTACTTAGTTACTCATTTGGATCTTTTTGCGTGAATAACTAATTCAAACTTTGGAACTTCTGCATTTCAGTCTAGGAGTCTAGTGTTGAGAAGCCAAAAGAAGAGCTATCGTCCGGTATTCTTCAGAAAGGTTAGCTCTGGAAAAAGAAAGTTTACTATATTCATTTAAGGGAGAATAGAAATGGGGTGAGGGTTGGGGAGCAGGTGGAACATAAAGATTGGGGCATTTGGTAATGAAGTCACTGATTGTAAGCACTAAACTTCTAATATTCCTGTGGTTCTTACAGGAGGATTTAGAAAATTCTCTACAACGAGCTTCCTACCAACAGAAGAAATTAAATCCTGCTTTCAGGCAGGGGGATATTCAGGTATAGCATATTGTTGGTGCCTCTACATTTTCAGAGTTCATGTTCCTTACACATGTACGTTTTTTTTTGGATAGGTTGCTGTCTTTGAAGACATAATCAAGGGTATGAAGGTAAGCATAACCTGGAACTTTTCCGTGTATTTTGCAAGGGATGGCCTAGAAGAGACCAGACAATTATTATCTTGTGGAGTTGTTTTTATATCCAAATGTACTTATCTAATCATTTCTTCTCTTATAAAGCTAAAATCCCTGAAGCACAAATTTTTGCAGGAAAGTTCTACATCGACCTGGGATGACGTTGTCTTTATTCCTCCTGGATTTGATGTTTCAACTGATCCTTCATTGCTATAGATAGCTGAAAATGAGTAGCTGACATCTTTATGATGTTCCAATTTATCATCCTTTCTACAAGGGCTGCAAAAGTGAGTTATTAGTGGCAATGTTGATGGCCTTGTGTTATTGTATACATATGTTTTGCCAATAATGAAAGTGTAGATAAATTCGCATGTTTGTATTGAAATCGTTGAAAGTATAGATAAATGGGAATGTTAGTCATTAGGTACCTTCAGTAAGTTGGTTAGTCTCTAGTTAATGCAAGTTGTAAGAATTTTTGAGTTAATGCTTCTCTTAGGAGTTCATGGGTTTGTTTTAGCTTTTAAGTTCTTCTGGACGAGTATGTATTGAAGCTAATTTGGTCAAAACATCATTTTGTATCCGTTGTGAGTTGTGACATATATTAAATGGATTTAAGGTGCCTTTAGGAAGAAGAGAGGCTTTAGAGCGATATATGCAAGAATTTCGGAATTAGGCTGAAGGTAACTTTTGCTTCTTATTGTATGTTTTACTCGATGTTTGTACCAAAACTTATGCTTGACTTTTCACAAGATAAAAAATAATCGAGCTTGCAGTTCTGACTTCTTAACAAATCTATGCTGACAACGTATGCTGTTGTTAACACAGAACTTCAAAATTTGAAATCCCAAATTAAGAATTTAGAATTTTAAAAATCTTAAATCCCTAAATTCCCCAAGAAAGTGATGGTGTTCTTATGTTTCATCCAATGATAGGTGTTGATATTGTTAGTGGTATGTGGTTGTGTGCTCAATCATTCGTCTCTTGTTTGTCACTCTTCCAATATTGTAACATAATCTCATTCATTAAATTCTTATTTGTATTTCACTCTTCTCTAAACATGTTAGATGGGCGAGTTGTGAGAAAGTCATTAGATTTTGTTCATGTAGATGTGTTTGAGATCAAATCTATATAATCGATGCATACCAAGGTGATAGTGTCACCTTTGCCACAGAAGACGAAGCAGGCGTTAAACTTTGCTTCCAAGTGACAGACCTCATCGCAATTGAACACAAGAATGTTTCTGAAGTATCAAAAGAAAACCCTTGGTTTATAGGTTGTTTTCCGGTTACAGTTACAGTTCCATGACAATAACAGCAAAACAAGCATGAAAATTGGGAGAGGAAAAGATAATCGTGACACCGTTATGGGAATTTAGGATTTCTGAAATCCTAAATCTCAAAGCTAATTAGATTTCAATTTTTAGGGATCCTCATCACATATATAATTAACGTGAGATGAGATCCTTAATAAAAAAATTTATTCACTCAGTAAAAATGAGAGAATCCTGGAATTTCTGTCAATTTAAAGAGTTATTTATACATTTTATAAGTGATAAGATTAATATGTCTTGATGTAATCCTTTAATATAAGATTTATACAACAAACTTATATTTTAGCCTCTAAAATTCAATAAAAACCTTAGACTTACAACATAGTATTTGAGATTATCTCAAGCTTTATTTATAAACTCTAAACTACTGCTTTAGCCTAATTAAATTATTCATTCAAAATTAGTTTTAAATAAGGAACCAATTATGGATACTAAAAATATTGATATTATCATTATGAACCAAGCTCTAACTTCATTTAAATCTCCCAACCTTCATAGTTTACCATTGGGATTTAAGTTGATTGATACAAACTTTAAGATCTATGATTAAGTTACCCCAAAAGTAGATGAGGATAATTATGATTACTTAAAATGGTGTACTGAGAACATAATCATTCAGAATAGATATAAAAAAATCATACAGCCACATTTCTTTAGCTTGTTTATTGATCTTCCATCAGTCAATAAAATTTGGGATAGTGCCACCTAAACTTTCTATGATGGAGCTAATGAATCTCAATAATGTAAATTATGCTTTAAGGCTATGAGGAAAATGCAGAATGGTCGTCTAATCAACATTTATTGTACCACAATGTATGGTAAGAAATTGATAATTGACACCTATGTAAGATGGTATGTACCATAGCTCTCCAAAATAGAAACGAAGAAACTCAGAAAGATATGACTCCCTGCAGGACTTGACGAAATATTTGATTATATTCGAAGTGATATCCTCCTAATGAAACTTGTCCCAAGGATTGAAGAATGCTTCAATATTGTTTGATGAGAGGATCAATTTCTGTTATTATAAATGTAGTCATTACCACATTCACCAACCAAGATCACATTTTATTTAGAGCATAACAAGTCAATAAACTCATACCTCCAACACTTGACATGTTCCTCTCCATTGCTCAAAGCTCCAACACCTATCAAAGAAAAAACACAAAGAACCCTTTTGCAAGAGAGAGTTATGGTAGAAGACCCAACCTTGTCTTACACACCCACACACAAATGTATATATAACAATCTCACCTTATGTCATATATTATGACATGTTCTACCCTAAGGGGTAGAATAGGTTAATTGTATCATTTTATATGGATGATGTGAACTATAGTTTAATGGGCCAACATATAGTCATTAGGGTACTACCATGTGCCTCAAATGCAATTAGCAAATTAACCATCCCATTATGGTTATTAAATATACATTAGGCAATTCGATTGTGGTTAGACATATGGAATTAACGTTGTGATTATATTAGTCCACAAATATTTCTAACAATTTCAAGTTTCCATGCTCAGAAAAAGGAATATTGGTGAAAATTTATCCATGACAATGTTCTCAAAAACTACCTCATCTATCTTTCTCACTCCTCAAGATGTTGATGAAGCAGAAAAAGATTAGTTGCAATTAGTCATTGCAATAGGACTTGACATACCAAAAATACTTCTTTTGAAACTCATGACTATCCTGAATGGTTTTTAAAGAAACAACCGAAATAGAGCACAAATAACAAATGTCTAACTCGAGCAAAGTAGCCAATATGATTAATATTGTTCTTGGTGTGTTTGTTATGACGACTATACTGAAACATGTGAATTACTTTTTCGTCGATTGTATATCCTTGAGTGATCCTACTTCCTCAAGTATACTAGCATGATTTTTTTTTGCATCTACGACTCATGATACAAGTTGGACCAATGATTTAGGTGCCATAAAATATATGACTTACAATAGAACTCTCTTCCAATAAACGAATTATCCTTTTAAGGATAGTGTCATGACAACCATTAGGGAGTTTCCCTATGCCATTCTAGCAAGATGCATAGCCTCTACTCCTATTCTTCCACTATATGATTGCTCATTGTTCCTGTAAAATCAAATCACTTATTATTAGTCAGTCAAAATTACATAATAGTTAGATTGTGTTATATTAATGTTTCTCACTTTTTGTTTGATCAAAATATTCAAACTCAGGTGATCATTAGTTGTGGTATAAATAGGCGGGGTTATACTATGTAGATGGTCTTACTTTAGATCACACTCATCAATTTTAGAGTTATATTGACAATCAATCAAAGAACATCTAGTTGTGGCATCATCAACTTGATCATGCCTCCACTCATTTAAAAAAATTGTATCCATCTTTATCGGATGATATTGCATAATCTTCTCTTAAGTTTGATGTTTGTATTTCGGTTAAGAATCACCGTACTTTTTACCCTTTATGTTTTAACAAAAGAATAACACCATTTCAATTGATCCAATTTGATGTTTGGAGATTTGTCTTACTGCTAAATCTGAAATTCATTGGTATATTACTTTTATAGATGATTATACCATAATGAATTAGCCATATACTATGCAACATAATAATGATATACGTAACGTATTTCCAATTTTATATCTCATGGTTTACACCCAAGTGCTCTATTCGCATTAAAATAATTTGATCAAGTAATGTTGGAAAATACATTAACTTTGAACTCTCAAAAATTTTCAAGACAATGGTATTCTTTATAAAACTACTTTTGGAAGCTATTGAGGAAGAAGAAATGAAAAGGATAATTGAAAATTTTTATTTCTATATTTTCACTTCTTATCTCCATCTCATAATAACTGATTACAAGTTAGCTATTAATCATTTGCAACGTACAGAATAAAATTCTAAACAACAGATTTTATAGCTGAGTAGCCTTTAATAAAATAGCTATCACTTTCTTTAGAAAACCTCAAACTTAATATTTAAAACTAGAGTTAATAAGCTTCAAATCCATATTTAGTTCACCAAAAAAAACATCCATCGGCCTTCACAAAACCTCCCTTACATTCACCACTATTGAAGACAAGAAGTCACATTTAATTAGTTGAAAAACTCTCAACTTGTAAACTTCTTTTCTTCACACACCGAGAGCAATGGCAAATTTATTATCCACCATAATTTTAGTCACTTCTTTTTTAGAAAAATGAAGTTCACTCAGCAATATCCTTAGCCATATCGCATGACATGCACCGATAGTTATAGCAACATACTCCGATCAATATGTTGAATGTGTTACAACTGATTGTTTCTTTGAACACCATGAAATTGCATTTTCTCCACACAAAAAAAGAACTAGGTAGTACTTTCGATCATTAATACCACCGACATAATCACTATCATAATATCCTTTTAAGTGAGCCTCGTTCGAAGAATTATAAAAAATGGCATAATCAAGAGTAACTTTCAAATATCAAAGAATTCTCTTTGCAGCTCACATGTGTTCTTTTCTTAGATTCTTCATAGACCGACTCATTAATCCCATGACAAATAATATATTAGGTCTAGTACATGTCAAGTAACTTAAGCTTCCTACAAGGCTTCGAACTGTGGTTGGTGAACTTTCTTTACTCAATCGTCCTTGGAGAGTTTTTTCCTCACACTCTATTGGAGTATTCATGGGATTACAATCTATCATCTTAAACTTTTTTATAATCACTCTTACATATAACTCTTGAGAGATAAATATCCTGTCATTTTATTGTTTTACTTCCATCCCCAAATAATATGACATAAGCCCTATATCACTCATCTCAAATTGTCGTGCCATTGCCTTATTAAAATCTTTATACGCTTGTGAATTATTTCCTATAAGAATGAGGTCATCCACATAAATGCACATAAATAAAATATCATCTTTTTTTTCTAACATAAAGTGCATATTTATGAATGCATCTTAAAAAGCCATTCTCATAAAGATATTTGTTGAGGTGACTATACCCAGCTTGTGGCACTTATTTAAGGTCATACAATACCTTCTTCAACTTTAGCACCTTATCTTGATAATCTTCATCCATAAATCCTTTCGGTTGTTCCACATATACTTCTTTTTCAAGAGCACCATTTGGAAAGGTTGACTTCACATCCATTGATGAATTTTCCACCTATTTTAGGCCATAAGAGCGACCAATAACTTTATTGTCTCTAAGTGAGTAATAGGAGCAAATACTTCCTCATAATCGGCACCATGTTTTTGTTTATACCTCTTTACAACTAGTCTCGACTAATACCTTTCAATTTCTCCTTTCGCATTTTTCTTTAGCTTATAAACCCATTTAACCCTAATTGCTTCTTGACCACTCGGTTGTGTGACAAACTCTCAATTGTCATTTTTCTCAATGGCATGAATTTCTACCTCAATAGCTTGCACCCATGTCTTGTCTTTAATCTCTTCAAAACTTAAATATTCATCATGTGCAAATAGACAAAAAAGATTCTCACCATTTATCCTAGCATCATATAGATCTCCTATGCTTTGACATTCTAAAGGTTGTTTGCTTGAGCTTGTTGAGGAAGGAGTTGGTACGGAAGGAATTGAACTTTCATCTTCAGCCTCTTGGTCCTCATTCTCGTCTTCTTCCAAATACGAAAGAAAATTATATTTCTCTTTTTCTTGAACACTTACAATCCTATGAGGCGTATTCCTTAAACTCCACATATTTGCTAATCACAACTTTCTTATAAACAGGGTCAAAATATTTGTACCCTTTAGATTTCTTAGCATAGCTAATAAACACCATCTTTTTGATCCTATCATCAAGCTTTGTCCTTTCTTATTCGGATACATGAATATAGCCAATAGATCCAAAAACTCTTAAGTTCCTCACATTTGGCTTCCATTTAATCCATGTTTCTTGAAGGCTTACTGTCTCCAAACTTCTCACAGGTGAGCAGGTCGAGAAATAAATCACACATGCAACTGCCTTAGCCCAAAACTCCTTAGGTATATTCTTACTTTTTATAATCATCCTCATCATGTTAATAATTGTCCTATTCTTTTTCTTTGCAAGCTCCTTTTATTATGTTGCTCTTGGGACCGTCGTAAGACGTCGAACACCATTTTCCTCACAAAAGACCTTATTCATTAGAAGTGAACCCTCCATCTCTATTGATTCTTAGAGCTTTAGTTTTGTATCCACTACCTTTTTCAACAAGAAGCTTGAATTTTTTAAATGTCTAAAAAATTCACTCTTTTTCTTTAAAAAAATAAACTCACATCTTCCTCGTGTAATCATCAATGAAGATCACAAAATATAAGCACTTACTAAAAGATTGTGGTTTGATAGGACTACATATATTTGCATGCACAAATTGTAAAGGCTTGGTTACTTGTGAAAGTGACACCTTTGAAAATCTTTTTCTTGCATGTTTTTCGAGTATACATGCTTCACACAATTGATTTAGGTGGTTGATTTTAGGAATTGCTTTTACCATATTCTTTGCTCCTAGCATTTTAAGCCCTTTAAATGTTGGATCCCGCTTTTAGGACTTTTATATTTTTATTTTTATTTTATTTATTTTATTAAATTATCAAGCATGAAACTAGATTAGAATTTATGAATTAGAAATTTTTGGAGATTAATATGGTGTATTATAAATTTCATATGGTGGTAGGAATTAAAAGAAAGAATTAAAATTAAGTGAAGGAGTTAATAGGAATTTCCTTATAAAGAAAGGGTAAATTAGTAAAAACACATGAAGGTTGTCTTAAATGAATAAGACAAAGAGGAAGAAGTCGTGAAT
>JAOQMS010000005.1:8902523-8918530 GCA_027563885.1 Erythroxylum longipes
TTTTTATGAAATGAATTATTTTTGAACAATTTAATTTTATGTCTATATTTGTTCTACGATCCCACCACGAATTTTTCTTGCCTAGTCTTTAATTGATTTAAATGTTATAATTTATTTATTTATAATTAATTCAATGATGACATTTAGACGTCATAAACGCCGTCCAATGGTGACTTGTAGTCATCATAAAATTCATATGGGGCCAGGGCCAACATTAAATTTAAGGTATTTCATGTGGGAAATCTACGAAAGATCCTTGATACAAGCTTGTAAACACTTTTCTTCTACCGTTTTCATTTAATATGAATATTCAGCTCTTTGTTATAACAACTTTAGCAACAAGTATATCATCTTCATTTTAGAGCCACAAGTAATTGTTCTCCATTTTGACTTTGTGCCCACTCACTAAAAGTTGATCGATGCTTAAAATATTGCTCTTTATTGTTGGGATGTAATAAATATGGAGAAGTTTATGATCTCCATCCTTTGTGGCCAAAACTACCAAGCCTTTTTCCTTTTTCCTTAATCTATACCTTTGTAATATCTCTCATGAACATTTCAAGTAACTTTTATATCCAACTCCATAAATTTGTTTTTGTCTTTTTTCATGTGATTGCTTGAATAGTTGTTGAGATACCATTTGACATCTTTTTCCATAAAACCTTCTTTCTGAGAAAACAAAAAATTATTACCTTTTACCTCCTTATGCTTGATAAAGTTTGTCTCCTCGTTACAATCTTAGTTTAAAATTCATAAGAATAGTGATCATTCTTCCCACATGTATAGAATTCTACTTGGCTTTTATCCTTGCTCCAATTATTATTTCTTCCTTATCCATAGCCTCTTTAAGAACTGTTATTTTCACCTTCATGAAATGAAATTTGTTCACCTTTTCTTTGATCATAAACATAGCCTCTACTACAACCTCGGCCTCTACCACGACCTTGACCTCTTCTTCCTCTTTCACTTCCCTTATAATTAAAGAAAAATTTTTCTTACAAAACTTGCTCCACCAGTTCTTATTAGGTCCTCTTCATTATTTCTTCATGAGCTAACAACAGTCTATTTAACATGTCGATGAACATGGTTGATTCTTCAATCACCACTATCACATGTTTGAACTTCACATTGAGAGAGTAAAAAATCTTCTCTGTGACTCATACAACTTCCATCTTTTCATCAAGCCGCTTCATTTGATTCATCACTGCTAATACTCTAGTAGAATAATCTGCTATGGACTCATTCTGCTTTATCAAAATTAACTCAAACTCAACCCTTAAAGTTTGGAGCCACGACTTCTTCACCCTATCAACTCCGACCACTTTTTAGAATTTTCAGGAATCTTTGGCTTTTGTTACATTGACTATCTGCTTGAACGTGTCATCATCAAGTTTATATTTTTAAACCAAACATTGACATAGAAATTCTTTAACAGTAAATCAAACAAAGTAATACTTATTCTATTCTATTTCTCATCTTTTCTATTTCTAAGAATAATCATTTTATTCCTTATCTATTCTATTCTTTGAATTAAATAGGTCATAAGTGTATAGATTTTTCACAGTACTCCTGCTTGTAATGTCTTTTTGAAGACACGAGTCGCTAACACAAATCCATCCTTAATTCCAAATTCCGAAAAACCCAACATTCTATTAGTCCAGTCAATTCATGTTTAGTGCGTAACTAGTATTTGGACATTTTTTCAATTGCGAGTGTCCTAAAATGTTGTTCATTTCATTTTCAATTGATTTATTCAAGAATATTACAAGAAATCTATGACTTTCTCTCCGTAATCTTTCCCAATAATGGAACTTAATAGTCAAGATGAGAATTTTCTACTCGAAACTATTCATATTATCATTTGAATCGGGCAAGGACAAGAAGTTTTTAAAGAAGTGGATTTGCTTTCATGCAATAGTTCTTATCCTAGCCCTAACTACTTATGGAGCCATACATGTCGTCTCAGATAAATCATTGAAGTGGGCATGTATGTCCAAATTCCAGCTTTGAAGAACAGCAATACCTACTGATATGGGAACGCACTTGTGTCTGAGCTTAGCCATACCGTCATGATTCTTCGGGGTCACCATTCTTTGCCAACTGGATTTTAGATTCAAATCCTCTCATTGCCAGGAAATTGATGTGACGGGATTTGCTGTTTCCCTTGACATCCAAAGCCTCTTTTCATAAGATTTGGTCCACTTGTATAATCCTTTCCAACCACCCTCGTACGCATCCTTGATCCTTCACTTCATATATGGAGTTCTATTCGTGAGTATTAGACAAAATATTATTAATGAAAAAATAAATCCACTTTTTGGGTTTACGGAGAAACGTCGAATCCAAAATTCAGGACCTAACTACACTACTTCTTGTCTATTGCCTTTTTGAACTTGTAGAGATTCTAGAGAAGAGCCAAGGACAAAGCTATTGCCATCCGGCTTGCATAATGATAATGCCATCCAACTTGTGGGACAATGTTGGTGTACTATTAAGTATCTTTTTGTTAATGACTCAGTAAAATCTCTAAACTTGATAGCATTATATATGATGTAAAATCTCTAAAGTTAACAATATTGATTGTGTACAAAATTTATTTTAAAAAGATATTAATTAATCATGAATTAATTTAATTTTATAACTTAAATTAAGACAATTAAAAATTAATTATAAAAATTTTCTTTATTACATTACGAATATGTTTTATCTCTCCTAATCATGAATAATAGTAGTAGGTGGCAATTATGAAAGCTTTATCTATATGTATATTTATCGTTAAGCTTAATTGTCACCGCCATTATAATAAAAAATAATGAGGCTGTTTTGGTTCCGATGCAAAGTTCCTGCGAAGAATATTACAGCACTAACCGACCTTTAATTTGGTTATCTTAATTTAGTCCAATCCCGTTCTTTTATTCCTTAACGTTGTAGGATAGATATCCAACCATCTTCCATGGTCCATAGCCATCATTCCATTACCTAATATTAGATTATACTAAAAGCAGGAATAAATGCCATGACTGGTTTGCTTTTAAAGCTTCAATTATTTGTAATGACTTGATTGCTAGTCTAGTCCTCATATCAATAATTTTCATCATATTAAAGCTTTTGCAATTTTGAATATATTCTTTCATCATCGAATCTCTTTTATCAATTTTCTTTAATATAAATTGGTAAAATAATAATTCCCTAAAAAGACTCCTGAAATGCTAATTCGAAATTTATATTTATGTTAGCATTAGAGAAAATCATTACAGTTGCTCTTGGATATATATTAGCTAATAATAGTTTAATTCGGTATGATTTGACTTGATTCCATTCATTGTCAAAGCTGTTGGCCATTAGTGAGATGGCAGGATTCTTCCTAGGTATATCACCTGCCTATTCGCTTATTATTATGTCTACCGTCGGATCCTTGGTGCTCCGGATTTTGCTTGTTTTATTATCGTCTTTCTGTAACCATGATGCTGCTGACATTGCTTTTTCTCTTGCGCGGCACAGTCATGTTTCACGCTCCGGATTCCAAAGGTAAGCCTCAAAGTTTTAATTCTCTCACTCACTTGTATGTAACGAAGTACATCATTTTTGTTAATTTAAACTATAAAAAGAGGTAGTAAAAAAGCATGCACTTTCCTAATTAAATTTATTATAAAAAAACTCTATATTCTTATTTTATGATCTTTATAATCCCTTGTATTAATTTTCGAATAAAATTATATAAATATATTCAAAATTATAATAGATATCAGTTTTGTCAAAATGTTTTAACTAAAAAATTAACAATGAAAGAACTAGAATTATTGTATTAAGTATAAGAATGTTTTTTAAAATATTTAAATATGAATAATTTTTTAAAAATTGAATCAACTTTGAAAAAATAAAAGTTTTTTAAAAATAAGACTTTTCACTTTTCTTTTATTAGTAAAAGGTGGAAGAGTATATTTAATCATAATTTATAGTTTAATTTAATCTAATCAAGGTTCTTCAATCATAATAAAAAATATTTGTATTTAACTCTATGGCTGTTATTTAAACATTATTAGTGATATAAATAAATAAATAAATAAATTTGTTAAAATAAATTATTTTATTATTCAATATTTAAATAACTAAACTTTTTCTATAACATTTTATATGTTGTTTTTTTAAATTAATTTGATAGCTTTTCTTTACATATACAAAGGGACGCCATTATCAAGTTGCTATTCTTTTTTGAAAAATCACTCTCTCTCATTGGTTGTTTAAAACCATATATTTATGATGTTTAGATTGAGTTTAAATTGTCTCATTGCTGCAGGATCATCATCTGGTTTATATTGATCAAGGTAACTTGACATGGTTGTAGTATTCTTTTGTCATTTGGATAGTATGATTGGATTGCTATTCAATGGCATGTAAAGTATCAAAATTTGCCGGTGAGCAAGTGATTTAGACGAAGGAGGTTAAAGGTCTTTTCCTTTTTCAAAATTTATATCTTAACTAAAATTTTAATTATCCAAAGTAAAAGAAAATTTTAAAATAATAATTAACCTATAAATGATACATTTGTTACATAGCATTTATTAGTTGTTTGAAAGCCTATACTTTTCTCTATTTAAACGAAACATATTTTCATTAATTTTATTTAAATAGCACCTAAGTGAGAAGATAATTTACAAACTCTTTCTTAAGTATATGATCAACTTAAAATAGTAAATTAGTGAGAGTATTTAGTAAAAAAAAGTAAAAGATTTAAATATATCTTTCAACTTTGATCAAAGTCTAAATTTTTCTTAATTTTTTTGCCAAATAAGTCTTCAATTAATATTATTTGAGTTAAAAATTTAACATGTCATAGAAAGTAGCTTAAATACTATAAATTTTAAAATTAAATCTTAAATATTAGAAAAATATTTATTTATCTCTTGTAGAATTCCTTCAAACACTAATTAAAAAATCAAATTTAGTTATTAGTTATTGAATATTTATTTATATTTTCGCATATGATTTCTATTGAATATTTATTCATTTATTTATATTTAATATTTATTTATAAGTACATCAAATTATTATTATTTATATAATATAATATAAATATAATGAAATAACTATTGGATATAAGAACATAATATCTTTATATTTAATTATTAAACTATAAAATATTTAATAAATGATTATTTATCTGTTCGAAATTCTTTAGAAAGGAAACAAAGCAAACTTGATTAAAACCCAAGCAGGGCTCGCGGCTTTTAGTTTTAGGTGTCACTAAGAATCTTTGCCAAACTAATTACCGCATTTTTATTAAAAGTTCTTTTCACAGAAAGTTCATTTCTTAAAAGATTATTATATTTATGATAGTTTGGTGGACAATAATTGATTGACGAGTGAAGTAAAGAGGAGTTTGCGAAAAACTATGTTGACAAAATCCCAAGGACTTGTTGTCTTCAAAGAGAGATTTGATGATGTCTTTAATTCCTTATAGTTTCTGTCTCTAATGCACAAAAACGTTGTAATATTTCCATTAAATTATTAAGTCGAATAATCACGAGAACCTGCGTATGGAATGCATGCATGGCCCCTCTCTTCCTACCAAGTGATTATATTTCTAAATAGTGGTTGTGGGTGGGTTCCCATATAATGCCACGCGAAGTATCCTGCATTTTGCGTGATAAATTAACCGTGCATGATTAATTATACGTTGGACTTGGAAGGACCAAAAGAAAGGGAGTCGTCCTTAGGTATTTGGTAAGGGTACAAAGGAGCCTAAACAACCATTATGTGGTTCTTGAAATATTATTGTTAATTGAGCAGAATTAGAGTCGAAACCCATAATGAGATCGTCATTCTTTTAATTAAATACTTTCAACTCAGAAACAAAGTGGATGCCAGCTTCTTTACTCTTCAGATATGTTTTGTAGGAATCACACTTGATTAAGGAAAAGGACATGGGAGTAAATTCTGCAAAAGGGCAAATTCCAAGTCTATGGACTTCTTAATTGTGATAAAGAGATTTAGACATTTAGTTTGTAGAAATTGTGGTTAAAGTGCAATCATTTTCGTTATTATTGGATGCAATATCCACCGACCTCCATATAGCATCAGATAATATAGACGAGAAAAAGAAAAGGGAGTTGCCTCCAGCAATAACGCATTTAATTAGAGAACAAATATCATAACATACCACCGCAATCTTCCACTACATATGTACTAGTGGTTCAGAATAACAAGGAATTTATCAGACCTTTCATTAATTAGATAATTGGTCATAACTTAAGAGAGTGGTAGCCAGGAATTAAAATCTCTTTGTTACCACAATTAAGTGGGTTATCTTACACTTTTAATCTTGAAATTCTTAGGATTCGGCATAAATTTGAGTGGCAAATGCCATTTTTCCTCTCCACAAATCTCAAGAAAGCATATCAGTGATTGAGAAAAGAAAAATACCTTGTGCCTTATGGGTCATGGCCATTTATGGCTTGCTGTTAGTACGTAAAATAAAAAAATATATTACAAAAATAATATAATTAATTTTGTGAATGAGAGGATAATTTAGAAACTTTAATATCAGAAAGAATAAACAGTCAAAATAAATGAAAAAGGGACAGAAAAATCAAAGAGAAAAAAATAGATTGGCTAGGAACTAAGAAAAGAAAAGGAAATAAGTAAAATAAAAAAACAAAAGAAAAAGAGATTAACATATAATTAATAGTATTTTGTTTGATCTAAAATATCTATTTAAACATTAAGCAATATAAATTATGGTGGATTGATTTGATAAATTAAAATAAAATATTATCAATTCTATACAAGTTAAATTAAGTTTATAGATAATACTTCTTAAATTTAGCCTAATTTTCTCTTTCGATCTTCAATTAAGATGATTCAAACTTTTATAGAAAATTTAAGAAGAGCTCTAAAACTTTTATTTATATTTTAAAGAAAATATGAGAAACACAATCAAAGACGTGTCTTAGGACGCGATCATCAGATAAATAGCCCAATCAATGACACACCCTGGGATGCATATGTATCATAGGTGTATTTTTTTAGTTTGTTTTCAGAAAATTCAAAATACAAAGGTTTTAGAGAATTTTCTAAAATATTTACAGCATCTTAAATCATTTCAATTGATGTTTAAATATGAAAGTTATGTTCAATTTTAGAAGTATTATTTAAATTAGATATTGAACAAGTTAGACTTCATTTAATTTCACATGCAATTAATAATATCTTAGTTTGATCCAAAAAAAATAATTATTATGCTTTGACAATAACAAAATGTAAGTACTACTAATGAGTTTTGTTTTTTTAAAGGGACAATGATCATATGCAAATCAAGATATATATCATGAAGACAATAGGAAAAATGTTGGAGTTTAACTCATTTAAATGAAGAACAAAATCAAGAGCAGGAAAGAATAAGATACTACAAGATTATAAATGAATATATAATGTGTATTATACTTCTTACTTCATCACTTTGATATTTTAGAGACTCATCATACATAAAGACATTATCATTTTAACTCATTACATGAGTCTTTTCAATCATTAAGAGGAATTATTTTGATGATAAAGAAAACACTTTTGATCCTTAAACATACTTGAGGGAGCATTTGGACAAGCATTTAAGTTAATTTTACGTCAACAAAATTACGTTTGAGCATTTAAAGATATTAGAATCATGATTTTAGGTATATTAGTCAACATATATAAGTTAGGGATTGATCAATATAAGTTAAAAGTTACCAAAACTTGTGTTTGAGTGTTTGTAACAACATTAGTTGATATAGTAATATGGTCAACCAATGTGTCATAATGATTGATCAATGTTCCAACAACTAGTACATTAGTCGAGTAATGTGTAAGAATGGTCAACTAATACACAAAAACTAGTTATTGATAATAGCTAGTTCTTGTTTTTAACATTTAGTTTGACCTTCAAATCCTATAAATAGATAGATTCATTAGTTTAAACATGAATTTTTTTTTTGAATATCTTATATACACGTTTCTAAGAGTTTCTTAAAACATTTTGAGCATTCACTGTTGCATTTTGAAGTGAGTGAACCTCCAAGGTTATCAAAGTGATCAAATAAGGCCTTTTGAGTTGGAATTTTTTTATGAGTAAAGTTATTCTTTATCTTGGAGAAATATTGTAGGAATAATTGCTTTTTACTCATGAAAAATGAGATTATTGTAAGAAATTTCATCTTTGCCTATTGAAAGAAGACTTAACAGAAATTTTATGAAGTATTTTGGAGAGTAAATGTAGGTAAGTTTTATTTTTCGAACTTTTAAAAATTGGCTTACTTTTCTTCTTCTTCTCTATAGTCTTTAAATTATTACTTAATTGTGTTATTTATTTATATAAAGATATTTTTCATCATATATTGATTCTTATTCAATTGATTTTATTAGATAAGAATAGTTGTTTAAATTTGTCAATACCTATTTCATCCAATAGTTGTTTAAATTTGTCAATGCCTATTTCATCCCTCCTTTTGCTTAATGATTGACCAAAGCAAAGAAACTAGTAATTGATAATACCTATTTCCTATTTCTAATGGCTAGTCTAATCCCTAAGCCCTATAAATATACAATTATTCATTAGTCTAGAAAATAAAAAAAGGGATGTCTTATATACCATTTCTAAGAGTTTTTCAAAGCATTTTGAGCATTCATTGTTAAATTTTCAAGCAAGTGTTTCTTCAAGGTTATCAAAATGATTAAACGAAAAATTTTGAGATGTAAATTCTTTTTGTGAGTAGAGTTACTCTTCACTTTAGAGAAAGATTATAAAAAGATTTGCTCTTTACTTGTAAGAAACAATATTATTGTGAGAAGGTTCCTTGTTGCCTTGTTGAAAGAAGAGATTCAACAGAAATTTGAACAAATGTCTCAGAGAGTGGAAGTAGGTAATAATTGGTTTGCCACTATAAATTGGTTTGCCTTTCTTCTTCCTTGTACTCTTTAAATTATTGTTTGAATGTGTTATTGATTTACATTAAACTATCTTTCATATATGATTCTTGCTTGAGTGCATTTTCTATATAATAAATAGTTGTTTAAAGTTATTAGTACTCAATTTACCCCCTAACGGATGCCACTAGGGACCCAAAAGTGGTATTAGAGAGGATCTCTTAAGTTTACCATTTCAAATAATATTACAAGGTAAAGATCACAATGTTATTACTCGAATTCTTCATCATCCTCCTTACTTTAACCAAGAAGGATAAAATAATTGTAAAGCTTTTTTTTTTAGTAATGACTGTCTCTATTAGAAAGCTAGGATTTAAGTTTTTCTTAATGAATGAAATTGTAGATTTGAGAGAAATAGTTTTATATGGCTCATTCCACTACAACAAATAGGACATTTAGTGACGAAATTTAACTTCGCTAAAGAACCAAAAATCGTCGCAAATACTCATGTGCGACGAAAATATATCGTCGTCCAAATCATCGCTGAATCCCGGTAGCAAAACAACATCCGCGATGTTTTCATAAAGTCGTCGCTAAAATGTTTTTTCAACAAAGAGAGTTCGTCAGTAATAAGTATAACCGATGATATTGTAAAACATCATGCATAACTATGTACGAAGTTTACTTTTTGTAGATAAAAATTTTTAGCGACGAAAGGCTATTTGTAGGTAACTGTTTTTAGTGACGATTTAATTTTAGTAGCACAATAGTTTTAGCTACTAAGTTCCTGTTGTAGGGAAATATTTTTAGAGACATTCCATAAACGTAGGTAAAAACTTTTTGTGACGAATTAGTTTTGGTAGCTAATAGGTTTTGTGACAATTTTGTTTTTGGTAGCAAAATACTGTTCACTATTATGTTGTTGTAGCGAAAGACTTTTAGCGATGGTCTATATACGTAGCTAATGAGCTTTTGTGACGAAATTTTTTAGTAGCTAATAGTATTTAGTGACAAAAGTTAATTTTGATTTAATAATTATTATAATTGTTAAAAAGGAATTAATTTAATTTTTCCAATTTTTAAGAATTTTGTGACAAATTTGTTTTAGTAGCTAATATTATTTAGTGGCAAAATTTAATATTTAATTTAATTATTATTATAAATGTAAAAAATGAATTTATTTTAATTTTAAGACGGTTTTAAATATTAATATTATTCATTTTATAATTAATGTTAGTGACATAATTTTTAAATAATAATAAATTGAAATAAGATAAAATATAAAATGGAATGCAATTTATATAAAAAATATTTACACATCATTTACAAACTAAGAGTTTTCATCTGAGTCACTAGCACTAACGTATGCAGAACCTAACATTTGTTTAACCAATTTTTTAAGCTTGTTAACTTCTTTAATATTACGATCTAACTTAATATTTAGTGTCTTGTTCTCCTCTTGAAGCACCGTCAACAATGCTGGTCGAGACGAAGAGGCACCAACAGGCTTACCACTATACTTAAGACCCTTGATATAACCCAATTGTGTACTAAGGACATTGTTGCAAATGTCATTGACATTGAGCTGATTTCCCTCACCCAATGACGTCTGCAACAACTCCTACATCTTGTCCTACAATGTCAACTAGAAAATCTAGTTAACTAAAAAATTATTAGTTAATATTATATAGAAAAATAAATTGTAATATTATTTTATTTGTACTTGCATAATTACTTTGTGCTTCTTCAGACATCCAGCCTTAACCTTCCTTGTAGTGTGTGTGCTTATACAGTGTGATCTTATCACACTCTTGCCCTTGGAGTTTTGTTTGACTCTATAATATGAATTTAAAAAATTATAAACAATTAGAATTTATTGTATTAAAAATAAAAAAATAAATTGAAAACGTTACACTTACTATTTCTTGTCGGACAACGACAAATGATATGGAGCCGGTATTATTAGGAGTCTTCATTAAGGCTATGTTGGCCTTAGCTTTAGAACATTTTTTCTAAATTAAGAGAAGTTGTTATGAGATCTATAAATATAATTAATAGAAGGAAATACACCTGAGGACAATAACAAACCTGAACCTTCGCTGAAGCCCAATAATCATACAATTTATTCCAATTTTGCACGTGTCTCTTTGCCTCTTCATCGGAAGGAAAAGACTGATAATATTTATGAAGTCGATATCGGTAATCCTTGACCCTTTGTTTTAACAGCGAACTAACACTGTTTGAAACCTCAGGTGTGTTAATATCAACGATATTGAGCTTCATCTGTAAAAACACGTATTAGATAAGTTGTTAATATAGTTAAGTAAAATTGCAATACATATAATGAAATGAATTGAAATATTACTGAAACTTTATCCAAAACTTTTTGCAGCAAGTTATCTTCCTTCAATTGCCTAACATGCTGAAGGCAAGGCAACTCATTCCGAACAATGACGCCCAACTCACTGGCCAGCTTTTCAATGTATATCTTATCTACTAGGTGCCCTTACGTCGAGTCAATCATCACTGACAACTTGGAATTAATTGTAACATTCCTCCGTTGTAACTCAACTCCTTTTGTCTTACCTCTACCTCATTTTCTGAGGCCGATATTGGAACCTGAAAAAATACATAATGATAAAAACACCCTAAACATGTAATCAGAACATAAATGTAAATATGTTTGGTTATCAAAAACATACCTGAAGATCCCTCATGACTACTAGACAATGTTGGTAAAGGTTATTGTTGCTGACTTCTCTAATTTGATGATGGAATTGCTAGTAATTCTGTGGGAGAAACTTCATCTACCGTGACCACCCTCTTTCCTTTGTTTCGCCCAAGTTCCATTATAATGAACCCGTGTAAAACGAATTAAGAACATAACGTATAATTGTAATTGCAAAATAAAATTAACATTTTGTGAAACATTAAAAATATGCTTAATTAACATAACTAAAACATCAACAACATAAAGCAATTATCTTAATAACATTTGAAACAATACAAACAATGAAACTTATATTCAATCATTATGATCAAGTTGAAGAAAATTATCATCATTAAGTACATTATCAGGAGAATCTTCGTAACTAATATATTCTAACAAAGTATCGTCATTGTCACTGAAGTCATCCTGAGTATTGTCTTCATCTGTTTGTAAGATAAGATGGGGTTGGACTTCATCGAGTTGAACTATGTTCGGCTCGACATCTCTCCTATGGAATGATGATATATTTGTATCTTCTACTGAAATACCTTCGTTATTAATCTCCAATCCAATATCTTGATAGACTTCATCAACATCTTCATCCAATTCACCAATATCCTTTTCACAAAAATCAAAGACATTCCTTTTTTGAAACTTTTGAATAACCTTCCAATTGCGACCCAACACAGTATCGTTGATGTAGAAAACTAGTTTGGCTTGAGTTGCAAGGACAAAAGGATCACTATCATACCATTTTTTACTAACATTTATGCTAGTAATATGCCCGTTCACTCTCATATCAATTAGATCAAACCATTTGCATTTAAGTAGAATAACCTTCTTATCCTTGATGTAGTGTAACTCTATAATTTCAGATATGACACTGTAGAAGTCAATGATTTCATCGTCATGACATCCTTCAACGACAATCCCTCTATTTTGACTCCTAAGTCGACTATCTCGATCTTCTATGTGATATCACACCCTATTAACAATGCAACTTGAGTATTTCTTCCCACAGATATGAGGCCCACATTCCAAACTATATAATGCTATTGTCGCTTCTTACACGTTGCTGTTATGTAACCGTATCATCTGTATGAAAAATTGAAAATAAATATGAGGATCTCATTATATTCTCATATTTTTATAATTTGTAATTAATATAACAACTTACATGATTTCTAAACCATGATACAAACTTCTACCTATGTCTTTCTTTAATATTAACAATCCCTTTGCTTCAAATTGTATCATTGTGCTCTCTATTAGAAAAAAAAAACACAGTAAGATCTCAGAGTTGATGAAGGAAATTGTAATATGATTGTTTGAATGAAAAGGAATATACATACTCTATGTATGTATCGACGTTCTCGCAATTGTTCAAAATATACCAATGAGCAATTTCGAATTCATCCTTACTTAACTCGATAAATTTACCCGCACCAAGTGGCCTAACTTTTTGGGAGAAAATAGACAATCCACCATCGTCATTGAAATCAAAGTTATGTTTCGGTCTATTAAATCTCGTCTCCACACCAGTTAAGTACATTAAACAAAAAGTCAAGCATTCATTTGCTATATAAGCCTCTGCAATAAACCCCTCTGGTCGAGCTCTATTACGTATATAATGCTTAAGAGAGCATAAAAACCTGAACATAAACAGTTAATGACTTAGGAATTGTTACAAACAAATAACTTAGGGAAAACTTGCTCAATTCAATATGAATTACCTTTCAATCAGAAATATCCATCGAAATTGAACCAGTCCACTAAGTTTTGCTTCATATGATAAATGAATTACCAAATGGACTATAACATCAAAAAAACGATGGGGGGAATAATAGTTCAAGCTTATACATAATCAATGCTATGTCTTTCTCTAATTTATCAAGCTCTTAAATGTTAAGTGTCTTGCAACATAATTGCTTACTAAACTCTCCGATTTGAACCAAAGTAAGGGGCACATCCTTCAGCAAACACCCATGTATTCCAATAAAAAGTAGCCGCTGCAAAAGTACATGATAATCATGATTTTTCAACCCTGACACTTTTCCCTCTGTAACATTCACACAACGACCTATATTAGATGCATACCCATCAGGAAATTTTACTGATCAGAGGAACTGACAGAATACTTGTTTCTCACTTTTTGACATGTTGTAATAAGCAGGGGGAATAAAGTATGATCCATTATCTCTTCTTCTCAAATGCAATTTTTTTTTAATATTCATGTCTTCCAAGTCTAGTCTAGCTTTAATAGTGTATTTGGATTTTCCATCAATTCCGATAACAGTCCCTAAAATGGCCTCACAAACATTCTTATCAATATGCATGACATTAAGATTGTGACTCAATAGTAAATCCTTCCAATATAGCAAGCTGAAAAATATGCTTTTTTTAGTCCAATTCAGCTCAATATCATTTCTCTTATGCTTTCTATTACTTGGGTATTTGCCAGGTGTAATGTCAACCAAATGTGACAGCTGGTAAACAACATCATCACCCGACAACTGGATCGGAGCTTCACCCAACTCAACTGTGCCATTAAACTGTTTACTTCTTTGTCATCTATGCCCATATTCCAAATAACGACGATGACCTGTATAACATATTTTACTTCATATCCTTGTTAAATATGTTTGATGATTACAGACAGGCCAAGCCATATACTCTTTAGTGCTCCATCCCGACAAATTCCTATAAGCTAGAAAATCATTGATAGTCCACAATACAACAGTTGTAAATGTGTTGCCTTTAACAACATCAAAAGTTTCTAATCCATATTTCCATAGATCGTTTAAGTCATCAATCAATGGTTGCAAGTAAACATCGATGTCCTTACTAGGAGCAGTAGGTCCTAGAATAAACAAAGACAACAACATAAAAGACTCCTTCATACACTTCCATGTAGGTAAATTATATAGGACTAAAATCACCGGCCACATTCTATATGAATTACTCATGTTATCGAAAGGATTAAATCCATCTGAGGCCAAGCTAAGTCGAACATTATGATAATCTTGTCCAAACCATGGGAACTTTCTATCAAGCTCTTTCCATGCCATTGAGTTAGCTGGATGACGCATAATGTTATCATGAATGCATTTTTTTTATGCCACCTCATATCTATGGCTGTTTTTGTTGACATAAACAGCTTTTGTAATCGTGACTTAATAGGAAAGTATCGAAGGATTTTCATTAGTATTTTTCCCTCTCCCATCATCCACCTGCCACCTAGATGCACCACAAATAGGACACTCCTGAAGATCTTTACTTTCCTTCCAATAAAGAACACAGTCATACTTACAAGCATGAATTGAAATATATCCCAATCCAAGGTCTCTTAACAGTTTCTTCGCATCATAGTAAGATTTCGGTAAGTTATGTCCCCTAGGTAATGCATCGTTTAATAAGTCAATTAACATGTCAAGCGACCTTTTACTCCATTTATTATAAACCTTCAAATGCAACAACTTCACAACAAAAGAGAGTTGAGAAAAATTGCAGCACCTTGGATATAATTGTTCTTGAGCAACTTTCAATAACTTCCTAAAATTATCTTCGGTCATACTACCAATTATGTTAGGCATTCTTGTTTCATTCATAGTCTCCATATAATTCTGACAATCGTCTAACATCTCATCAATTCGATGATCACCATCATCATTCACATCACAATCATCAACATCATTATTGTAACTTCCATCATAAGATGTACCGGCACTTCTACTACAACTTGCTTCCCTACATTCACCATGATAAAGCCATGGAATATAGAATTTGTCTATGCCTTGGATAAGTAAGTGATTATATACCACATCTTGACTTCGGAAATCCACATTTAAGCAATCAATGCATCGACAATGAATACTACAATCTTCACCCATTTGATCCTTTACAAATTGCATGAAACTCTTAACTCCTTCTATGTATTCAGTTGACCATTTTTTATAAGACATCCAACTCTTATCTATTTAGCTATACAATACAAGAAGATAACAGAGTTATAACACGCATTTTTCGTTTTATATTAGGTTTAAAAAACCGATGTTTATTATTACATGCAGTCAACAACGTTGCTCCAGTTCATACGCAGCAATTAAGTAAACAATATACAACAAAATGAAATGACAATCTATATATAAAACAATAAAGGTTACTAGTAATTCACATACCCGAATATGTATAGTCATATGCTATTGTTGACTCAAAGCAAAATGAGAAAAACAGAATATGGAAAATAGCATGGCCATGGAATTGGTGAACAACATATTCTATTATAAATCAATTGAAAACTATGAATTAAAGGTTAAACGACCTACAACATATTATTATTATTATTATTATTATTATTATTATTATTATTATTATTATTATTATTATTATTATTATT
>JAOQMS010000005.1:8968575-8989106 GCA_027563885.1 Erythroxylum longipes
ACCCTAGATGGATTTTTATGGGTTCCTAAACTAGGTTTTGGTTTTTCTGACCTAGATAGGCTATGGGTAGGTTAAGCTTAAGCCCGAATTAGCATTTATTTCATTTTTGTGATTTTTGAAGTTTTATAAATTTCTATGGGAATGTTGTGTTGAATGAGAACTTGGTTGTTTGAATGAAACCAAGGAATGCTAATCCAAAAGCAAGAGGAAAGGCAAGCTTGACTTGGATTTTGCAAGTACAAAGGTGGGTAATGTATTTATAGTTATTGTGTAATTGGGCAAATTCTTGCTTACGTGTGTGTATATTTGATTGCTTGAATTTGATTTTCTTGAAATTGAACTGTTGTGAGTGCTTGGAAAATGCATGATGAATTATGATTATGTCATGCCTTGAAAAAAAATGTATGACATTTTGCATAATCGAAAAAGAGGAAAAAGCATAAGATGCGTGAAAGTATGAACATGCAATGAAATGAATTGAGCATAATAATTTGTTTGTGATTGGGCAAGAGATGAAACCGTTTCGTTAGTCACGTGCACGTTGACCTATAGCCTTCTCCCGGATGCCCGCTTGAGGCCACGAGATCCTGACAAATCGGACCCATTTTGATCACGGAGTAAACTTCTGTTTCTCTGTTTCGTCCCACGGAACTCTCAAGCCATTTGTTTGTGCATTGCATCTTTGAATTGTCAAGTATGATACTTAATTGAATGTTAGGTTTTGATGCTTAAATGTAGATGATATGTTTTATGTGATAGCATCCTTAACTATGAATCTTTGAGTGAGAATTGTCGATGGCATAAGTGCTAGATCAAGATGAGTTATAAATGTATACATCTATATATAAATATACACATAAGCTTGAATTTGTGACTAATTGTTGATGACTATAAATGTATTAGCCACTGAGCCGTGTAGCTCAACCCATCCTTTTTCCCTCCTCAGGTGCAGAATGAGAAGATTAGCGATCCTTGCAAGGCATTCGGAACTCCAAGATAGCTAGAAATCTTTTGTACTAAGCTAGTGACATTTTTTTAGATAGTTACATAGGCATATCAACATTGAGCATCCTTTTGCATTTTGTATTGAGCTTTGATGTGTATGATAGTATGCAAATAAATTTTGTTCAAACTCTGTGAATTATTTACGAAATGAAGAAATTTCTTTGTATATGTTTAGAATTTATCTTCGGATGAATTGCCATGGTTTTGTGGGAAAATTGTATGTATATGTGTATTAAGTAGTGTTGGATGTTGGGGTTCGGGTCTCTAATTCGAAGGTTTCACCGCGGCGAATTCATAAGTGGCCGCGACAAACCTTTCCCGAAGGGTGTTTTTATTTGATTTTGGTAATTTTGTCGCGGCGAATCCGAACCATCGCCGCGGCGTATTTTTCTCGACAGGTGCTTAAGTTCGAATCTAAGGAACTTCGCCGTGGCGAAGCCTGGAGTTGGCCGTGGTGAACTTTTCCCGAAAGGTCCTTGGAAATATTACTATAGTTTCGTCGCGGCGAACATTTGATTACCGCGAAGAAGTCCACCAGTGCTGACGCTATAATTCTCTTTATAAGTTGAACCCTCAGCTTTGCTCTAGCACGATCTTTACCTACCGTTTCTAATCGTCGCTTTGGGGATAAGTACCGCGACTCGGGATCTAACATGTTTGGTATTAGAGTTCTGAATGAGATGATTATTATTTCAAAATAAACTAGAGACATGGAGCTACAATTGTTCATAAGAAGCAAATTTGTGATTCCATTGCCGAAACTGGTTTTGGCTGGAGAGATCCCATAAAAATAATCTTACGGGATAATAAGTTTATGTCTTTTGATATTCTGGATAGTTGGACTCCGGAAACAGGGTCCAACAAATGTAATGAAACATATACTTAACAATGAAAAGTTTTCTTCCAAAAATGATTCAAACTTTTGTGATGCCTGTCATATAGGAAAATCCAAGCACAAAAACTACAGCAGCTCTCACACTTCAACATCAAAACCTCTTGAACTAATGCATTCAGATGTATGGGGACCAACCCCTACTCTTTTAAAAGATGGTTTTAGATACCATCTGCATTTCATTGATGACTATAGTAATTTTACAGGGATTTTTCCAATTAAACTAAAAAAAGAAGTCAAAGACACATTTATAAACTTTTAAAAATTAGTAGAGAGAAAATTTGATTCCAAAATCAAAATTCTTCAATCCGACTGGAGTGGTGAGTATTGAAGTCTTGTTCCTTTCTTAACTTCTTTAGGCATCCATTTTAGGCACCCTTGTCCACACACTCATCCTCAAAATGGAAATCTGAAAGAAAACACCGTCACTTAGTTGAAATAGGGCTTACACTTCTCACACAAGCCTCAATGTCACTCCTATATTGGTGGGAATTATTCAACACTGTTGCCTTTTTGATAAATCATCTATCCACACCAACTTTGCAGCATAAATCTTCTATTGAAAAATTGATGAAGCTAAAACCAAATCTGAATTTTTAAAAAGTTTTTGGCTATGCTTATTGTCCTCAATTAAGAGCATACAATCAACACAAATTTGACTTCTGCTCAACCAAATGTGTATTTCTTGGGTACAGCCCAAATCATAAGGGCTACAAGTGCTTACATCCATCAGGAAGAACTACATTGACAAAGTGTCACATTCAATGAAACTGGTTTTCCTTTTTCTGCTGGTTTTCACTCCTCTTTCTTTAAAAATTCTGACTCAAACTCATCCTCTTCTAACATTCAGTATAGTCAATGGCTTCCTATTTTGTCTCACAATCTGCAGGAAAATGGATCTGAAACTGTTGCAGCTGATATAACGCATCACTTCATAAGCCCTGAAGCTTCTTCTCCAATCTTCGAGTTCAGCTGCTTCCAATGGTTATGGTAAGACTCCAAACTCAGTCCCATCTTTTTCTAGCTCACCAAGTTTGCTTTCTGACATAGAGTCAACTGTCCCATCATCTCCAATTCAATCCAGCCCTACTGCCCGATCACCTAAACCCACTTTCCCCACACATCCCATGATCACTAGATCAAAATTAGGCGTTTTCAAACCCAAAACCTACATAGCCTCTCTTCTAAAACACCCAGAATCTAATGTTTACACAGCCAGTACCCCTGAAACTATTGATCAAGCCATGTCTATACCTGAATGGAAACATGCTATGGATAAAGAATATCATGTTCTCTTGAACAACAACACTTGTACTCTTGTTCCACGCCATCCTCACATGCATATAGTGGACAACAAGTGGATTTTGCCTCTAATTTAACTCTGATGGATCAATACAACACCACAAAGCTAGGCTTGTTGCCAAAGGATTCCACCAAACTCTTAGTGTAGACTTCTTTGAAACATTCAGCCCCGTGGTCAAAGCTTGCACCATTCGTTTCATTCTTACTCTAGCTGTAACTTATAATTGGGATGTGCAACAGATAGATATCAACAATGCTTTCTTGAATGGCACACTCCAAGAAGAAGTGTTCATGAAGCAACCCATTGGCTATGTCGATCCAACATATCCAACAGTTGTATACAAGCTAAACCTAGCACTATATGGCTTAAAACAAGTGCCTAGAGCATGGTTTGTCAAACTCAGGTCTGCTCTCCTTAACCTTGGCTTCCAAAACTCAGTTTCTGACAATTCACTCTTCTTTTATCAAAATGGAGATGCTATTCTCTTTGCCTTGGTCTATGTCGACGATATATTACTCCTCGGAAACCAGTCTAGCCATGTTCTTGCTATCATTACCACACTCAACTCTCAATTTTCTCTCAAGACTCTCGGATCTGTCACCTACTTCCTTGGTTTTGAGACAACTAGGGGGCCACATGGTATTCACTTATCACAAACCAAGTACATGCTTGACCTCTTGAAGAAAACAAACATGTTGGGAGCCAATCCTTGTCCTACTCCCATGAATCAAAGCAACAAACTACACCTACTTGACAGTGAACCTTTTGAACATGTCACATTATACAGAAGTATCATTGGGGCGTTGCAATATTTAACGCTGAGCAGACCAGACATTGCTTTTTCATTAAACAAGTTAAGTCAAATTTTGCAATCTCTGACTCAAAATGATTAGAAAGCTTGTAAACGCATTTTAAGATATCTAGCAGGTTTAGTTGGTGAAGGGATCACATTTACTCATGCTCCCACACTGACTATCCAAAGCTTCTGTGATTCAGATTGGGGGAGCTACTTAGACGATCGAAAATTAAACTCTGGCTATTGCGTGTATTTTGGCTGTAACTTGATCAATTGGAGCTCTAAGAAGCAAAAGTCTATGGGAAGATCAAGTACAGAGGCTGAATACAGAGCACTTGCACAAGCCTGCACTGAAATAATATGGTTGAAGTCTCTCCTCTCAGAAATTGGAATACATTGCAAAGAACCAGCAGTAATCTGGTGTGATAACTCATGGGCAAGACAGCTAGTAGCAAACACAGTTTTTCATTCAAGAACCAAACACATTGAAATTGATATTCCACTACATAAGAGACAACGTTTTGAGCAATGAAGTAGAAGTCAGATATATTCCTTCAAAAGAGCAACTTGCTGATATTCTTACTAAGCCACTCACCATTTCTCAGTTTCAAATTCTCAAAGGCAAGCTTGCTGTTAGTCACTCACCACAGCACAGCTTGAGGGGGCATGTTAGAATTAATGGCTTGGACAGGTCATCAATTGAAGATAAGGGTGATGACACTATTAACAGCTAACGATTTGTTGTATTACCAATTCTGTTGTAAATGATTGGTCATCCATGATTGCAGGAAATTTGTACAAAAAGGAATATTTCCACCTCTGCTCGATACAATGAGCTACCAGCATGTGTTATGCCTTCTCAGTATAAATAGGAGCATTTTCTCCTTTTCTCTGTAATCGTTGAGCATAATACAATCGGTATTTCTTCAGTTTCTCTACTGTTTCATTAATTTTAATTTGGTATCAGAGCCTCTGTAACCAAGTGGTCGTGAGTTCAAATCCTACCACCCACCTATTATTCAGCACAAGCTAGAGTGAGTCTGTGCAAGTTTCAAGTCCAAAGGCATTCATTTGAGGGGGTGTTTTAGTGAATATATAAAACTAATTAAGTTGGCCTTATATAACAGCTTAAGCTTTTATGGTGAAATGGTCGCTTAACACCTGCGCTGCGTTTTCTTCTTTTACATTGTCGTTTTGCTTTTCTTTTTCCTGTTGCCTATCTTCATTCACTGGTCTTTGCATTTATGCTCTAATTTGCTTTAGAATCTTGTCCTTTTGGTTTCAAATATATATCAAGATATCCAACCTAGAAGTCAACACAAATTGAACACAAATTAAGCATTTTACCTTGAAAATAGGATTGAAATCACATGGAAATACATAAAAAATATAAGATAATTTAATCCTATCAATCCACAATCAAAATAATGCAAATGGTTTTCAATCTTGTTGGCTGTACTACTAAATGAACTTATCATTTTCGTTTCTGTAACTAAGAAAATAAGTGGATGCAACAATTAAAAATAAACCTTAAAAGTGGACAGAATAATCAAATTTCAAAATTGCAATCAACCATAACATGCATATAGAGTATAAAGTAAAGCTATGAGACCTTATAATAAATCATTAGCATATTAGACAATTCGTCACTAACCCATAATCAACAATCGGGTTTAGTTATCAATCATTAACCTAAACCACAAAATAAGAAACACCATAAACATGAACTATGGTAAGCATAAATTTTTGTATATGTTACCATCAAAGTGGTCATTTGAAGAAGTTTCTTACATAGTTTGAAAACTAAATATCCATTTTCTATTACATATATTCTCTTCAACATATTTTAACCAATTAACTTTTGAAGTTATTACTTAAGTAAGTATATATGAACTTCCAAGTTTTAAGTAGCCTTCAATGGCATAAAACAAGGCTGATAACAAAAATAAAAGATGACCACATATACAATTTAGTGCATAGAAAACAAAACCGAGGACAAAAACATAACAGAAGAAAATCTGAGAATTTAAAGAAAGTCAAAAGTGAATATAGAATTGGTCAATATAAGAAAAAACATATTAGTATATCATTTTCATAGGAAACAGCAAAATGAAACATGTAGAAACATGCCTTCCAGGAAAAAGAACCACAAATTTCAGGGCATAATACCATTAAATTGCCACATAACCCTAAACAAAGAAGGAGTTAGTCAGCGGATGAAAGGAACCCATGTGTACAGTTTAACCAACATTTAATTTCTTTATATATGTATCATAACATCTAGAATAGTACAAACTAGATTGCACATGAAAGCATATACAGTCCAAAATATAACAATAGGTGCATTGCAAAATGAGGTACGGGGTAGCCCAAAATCATAAAGCTTAAGCTTACAGTCACCAGTAACATTTCTAACATTGATTAAAAATATAAAAGTATTCCGTACAAATAACTGAATCACATTGGTCGGTAGAGGAAGTACTATCAATTAACTCTCTTCTATAAAATCATTTTGTTATATTTTTAGTGAATACTATGTAAGGAGTGTCATTTGAAATTTAGACGCTCTATTGAAACCAAAATGCTTGTAATCTTTCAACTTCTTTACCATTGTACCTTTAAACAAAAGTTAAACATAAAGATCATGCAAAGAGTTTAAAACCAAAAATCAAGACAAATAAGTAAGTATAAGGCAAGCAACAAATTTAAAAGAGCAAAGGCAACAATAGTAACAATGAAGGAAATCATAAGAATAACAAGTAAAGAAAGTAAAAGCATGAAGGTGTTTAAAGCAACAATGACTCAACAAACTAAAAGTGAAGCCTTTTTTGATCAACTTTCAATTAAAAGGAAGTCTAATTCAATAGCAGATAAACATGTTCATAAATGCATAAATAAATTTTAAGTCCTAGTCTAAGTAAGTCCGTGTTGCATAATTACTTTAAGCTTGTATAGAACAAATTGATCTGAAGAAGGCAATAAGAGACTATAGTAAGAGTAAGGAAAGAACAAAGCAATAAGAAGTTTATATAAGAAGAAGATCTGAGATTAAAAAAGTCCAACCTCTAAACTACACTTAAAAATTGTATATCAGTGAAAACACTAAAATTTGACATTCATAAGGTAATTACGATAAGAAAAAGGACTTTATGGTAAGAAAAAGTAATAATTTTGGTAGTTTTACAAAAATAATTCCTTTTTCTTATCAAACAAATCACCAAACATAAGTTAACATACAAAAAATGATGCACCCAAAAGAGAAAAGCTGTTAATATATCCAAGAACCAACCAAGACTTACAACAAAGCTACACAAAGCGTTGAGTTTAAGGAAGAAGGAATCTTTAGAAAAAAGCAAAAAAGAGCAAAGGCAATAATAGTAATAATGAAGGAAATCACAAGAATAACAAGTAAAGAAAGTAAAAGCATGAAGGTGTTTAAAGCAACAATGACTCAACAAACTAAAAGTGAAGCCTTTTTTGATCAACTTTCAATTAAAAGGAAGTCTAATTCAATAGCAGATAAACATGTTCATAAATGCATAAATAAATTTTAAGTCCTAGTCTAAGTAAGTCCGTGTTGCATAATTACTTTAAGCTTGTATAGAACAAATTGATCTGAAGAAGGCAATAAGAGACTATAGTAAGAGTAAGGAAAGAACAAAGCAATAAGAAGTTTATATAAGAAGAAGATCTGAGATTAAAAAAGTCCAACCTCTAAACTACACTTAAAAATTGTATATCAGTGAAAACACTAAAATTTGACATTCATAAGGTAATTACGATAAGAAAAAGGACTTTATGGTAAGAAAAAGTAATAATTTTGGTAGTTTTACAAAAATAATTCCTTTTTCTTATCAAACAAATCACCAAACATAAGTTAACATACAAAAAATGATGCACCCAAAAGAGAAAAGCTGTTAATATATCCAAGAACCAACCAAGACTTACAACAAAGCTACACAAAGCGTTGAGTTTAAGGAAGAAGGAATCTTTAGAAAAAAGCAAAATATTTGGAATTAATATAAACATGGGCTTTTTGACACTTCTTATTCAAGATGAAAAGAACCATACTAATGAAATAAGATGTTTAAGAAACAAATCATAGGAACACTAAAAGGCTAAGATGTTCAAATGAACTCTTAAAAACCTAACATTTGATAATAATGATTCGAAGATATATACTCGAAGTAATAGACAAAAGTAGTAGACCTAACTATATAATTAGTGCAATAGAGTTGAGAAGCACCGGTAGACGAAGAGAGGAGACAAGAAGTAGTTGAACATATAGACAAAAAGAGGAGATGAAGATAATTGCACCTAGGAATTAACAATCTACCAATGGGGAAGTTAGTTAAAATTGGGAGAAAATTAGGTTTAGGATGTGAATTAAGATATTTGACAACTTGGGTTATTTTAGGTCGGGCCAGGATGGAGTCTTAGTAAATGTTAAGTCTAGGTCACCTAATTTTCATTAGCCCACGTGGACCAATTTTCACTGGTCAAAAGTTTCAGTATTTTTTTAACTAAAGTTAATTTGAGGAGGTTTTTTTGGATAAATTTAAACTATAGAGACTTTTTTTCGATAATTTCAAATGATAGAAAATTTTTTCTCGAAATTTATCTAAGCACATGAGATTTTTTGTCTTTTACTCTAATTAAAAAAGATTACTTGAAAAATAGTAATAAAATAAAGTGAATCAATAATAAATTTTAAAGAAGACCATATACGCAACATTTAATACAAAATTTATAAAGAGGTACCAGAGATTCTCTTCTCAAAAACTTTGATCTATAGTTTCGAATTTAAGATTTCAATCACTACAAACTTTAGTTGATGTAAGCCAGCAGCGACACCGTTAGTACGTACTGTTTTGCAACCTCCATAAACACTTTTTCGTCATGGTGACTTTTCATGAAATGACTTTTTTTTGTTAACCCATGAGGTGTCCTAGGAGGGTCCCAACTATGGGAAGGCGTCGTTAAGCCATCCACACCCAGAATAATCCCCGCTCGCACTGGATCAGCCCATAAAGGGTAAAGTGCTGGCCAAACAGGTTTCTCCATTCCCAGGGCTCGAACTTGAGACCTCTGGTTAAAGGATGAAAGTGCTGGTCAAATAGTACATACAAACACCATTAGTACGTATTGCAAATGTACGTATTGTTTTGCAGACTTCCATAAACACTTTTTCGTCATAGTGACCTTTCATGACGACTTCTTTTTTTGTTAGCCCACGAGATGTCCTAGGAGGGTCCCAGCTATGGGAAGACGCTTTTAAGCCATTCACACCAAAACTAATCCCCGCTTGCACTGGGTCAGCCCGTAAGGGCTAAAGTGCTGGCCAAACACTTGAAACCTCTAGTTAAAGGATGAGAGTACTGAGTCATTCACACCCACCATCACTACAAGGAAACAGTACAATTTGTGACGTTTAAAAAATGTCACAAAATGTCAAAAAACGTCACAGAATATAATTTCTAACGTTTTAAAAAACGTCACAAAAAACGTCGCGAAATGTGGTGTAGGCAAAAAGTTTCTGCGACGTTTCCCATAAAAATTCATGGAAAATATAGACATTTCGCGACGTTTTAAAAAATGTCACTGAAAGATTAGTTTTTTTGCGATGTTTCCAAAAACGTCGCGAAAAGTCACATTCTACGACCTGTATTATTTTTTAATTATTATTTTTTCATTTTTGAAAATTATTTTAATTTAATAATTTTTAATTTTAATAATTATTTTTAAAATACAAATTTGTTTATATCTAATTTGTTTAATAACTTTTGGTAACTCAAAAAGTTAGTACAAATATTACTTCGAATTAGACCTATAATGTCATATAGGCGGACACAGATTATGTGAGAATTTTCTGGAAAATGAAAAACAGAAAATAAGTCTTTAACATTACTGATGATACTGAGGAGCTGCATCGATTGTTGTAGACCAAAGAATTTGACATTTTATTCATCACATTTAAAATTTTAATGAAGACAATTACACAAAGAACACTCCCTCAAAATGCCCAGCACATCTGAATACCCAAAAGAGAAAAAGACAAACATTCCCCACCCATATGAAACAACTGAATACTACCATACCATTCCCCATACACCACCTCCGACCAGTAGTGAGACACTCTAGTCAGTCATTAGGTACCATAAAAGAACATCACCCACGAAATTAGCAAAAAGACAGACTATGTTGTTGCCAAGCAACTCCTCAAATTGCTTAATAAGGAAATCAAGACACCTTAAGATTAGGCTGCGAGAACTATGATCACGATGAGAAGTACAATTCCAAAGATAACCAAAAGCAAGCAAGTCTGCACAAAAACACAAAGAATAAGTCGCAAAATTTCAAATCCAAAATACTCAAGAGACTTAAACTTATTGTAAATATAAAACATCGTATTTCTCTTATCAACACTACTAGTCATTTTTGCAGAGGTAGTACCACAACATTGAAGTCTGAAAACCTGCATAACTTAACTTGGAAAATAAGAAAGCTATGGACCTTGGGCTTCTAATGTTCCTCTGATAATATGAAACTTAAAAGATAGGTCTAAACCTACAAAAAGATTAGTTCAAGTTCAATGATCTAATCATCCATTAAGAGAAGGAAACGGAGAGAAACAAAATTGTAAATACAAAATTCTTGATGCATAAAACCACATAATTCATCCTTCCTCAATTGTTGTCATTTGCATGAATATGTAGCAAGTTGTCAACTGGATATCTCCAAATACATAAAATACATTGTTGCATAAAGCATAAGAATATGCAAATTCAACATATGAATGATGGATCTACATCATAAAGCAAATATAAGAGTACTATAAAGAAAGAACATAAAACCCAGTAGGAGATACCATATGCATAAATGCCCCTTAGAGATTCTTTTGCAAACCCATTGAGTCAAAACTTTCATAAACCTCTTCATAAGGTGTAAAGAAATCTTGTGCATTAGCTGCAAGACTGCAGACATCAATATGAATTAGAAACAAATTAGAATGTCCATTTTAGGTATATTAGCAAAAAAATATGACAACTAATATGTAGCTGATAAGTACATAAAAAGAAAGACAAATAACATAAACTAATAACAAGGGGGAAATCACGTTTCCATTTTGGCATCATACTGCCGAGCATCGAAGTGTGATTCTTCTAGTGTTATTCCTGCCATAACTTCAATAAAAACCAAAATTTACAAATAATCCATGGTAGTAGACTATTGCTGCAAAAATTGTCGCAAGTGGTCGTTGTTCTGCATCAACTAAGTAAGGAAGAATTGTTGTAAACTCCACATCCCATAGGTTATCAACCAAGAAAACAATTGCCCTCAGTCAGGTAGAGTCCAACTCCCTAAACAAGGATCACCTTTTTCTAAACAAAAAAAAATACAAAATTTTCCTGTATACATACTTAAAAAACTCAAATTCTAATTGATCAAGAATAATGAAATAGAAAAATAGGACAACACATCTGCGTTTTTTGTTACAAACCTAACCTAGCTTTTCACGAGAAACAAGACAAGAGATCACAAGATAATACTAGCAGCAAAGGATCAAAAACAATTAAAAAACATCACAAAACTCGATGAGAAACAAATCCAAATAAAATCAAACACAAAGCAATAGTCAGCACTCAAATCAGTTAGCTTCCTTGAAATCGACTAGGAGAAACGACAAGGTAGACATATCAAAAATGTAGAAATTGCAAACCAACAAGAAAGGAAAGCAAATGTCTATTAGTAATAAAAATTGGAAGAGAGAACTAAATAAATAAACAAAGTTAGATGGACACAGTAGATGAGAGAAGTGAGAGAAAAAAGACCTGAAGATGAAGAGAGTGTGATGTGCTGTAATTTGGAGAAATTAGGGTTCTCTATTTTCCCCAAACTCCTCAGGAGTCAAAGAAAGATTGTTCAGAAAGCACAAGCACCACAATTAGTAAGTTTTCGTGGGAAAGATTGTTCAGAAACTACTATCAATAAAACGTCGCGGATTGTGTGTATTTCTTGTAGTGCATGTTTGGTTTTCGTGAAACGACTTTAACTAAGTAGATGGTGACTCCAAGAAGCACAGCTACTCGTACTTTAGGCCTTTAATTTACAACCAACTACTATTCCATGAAGGGTTAAATAGTGCAATCTCTTAGTGCTATTAACTACTTCGGATGAACACAACTCCTAAATATTTTTGATTTGGTACCATATAACTAGCTCCCAGGTGACATAAAATGTGGAAGTTCCCTACGCAGTATTGATATTAAAATAGTTATGTACAATTAAAACGAACTGAAAACAAACTATACAGCAAAACCTCGATAAATGAATATTTGATAAATTAATAATCTCGATTAAATAATAATTTTCTCCGGTCTTGTCTTGGGCCAATGGGATAAAATAATAACCTCGCTAAATGCATAAGATAATACTTTTTAAAAAATTCTTTGAGGCCCGCTGAAAATGTAAAATAATAATTAATTAAATAAGTATGAAAATTACATATATAATTCATAAAATAAAGCACTTTCTAAACAATTTTATTTCAAAATTTATGCAGTACTGTGTACTTGAAACAATTTACAACACTTTATATTCTAACACTTCATATTTTAATGTACCTACATGCACTCTATTTTGAATCACGCTAACCTAAGATTAATAAACTCATTTTTGACAAGATTAATAAAGTTAGATACAATGTACCATCTTTAATTAATTGTTTATTTATTTTCTTTTCTTAGTTACGGAAAAAAATTAATTATTTAATTTGACAAATATAATGTGCAAAATAAAAATTATTCTATAAATTAATAAATATTAATTTATCGATAAATTAATAAAATATTCATTTAACGGCAAATTGATAACTCTGTATAAAATAATAATTTACTGTACTTGGAACTTATGGTCATAAATTCAACAGACGTTCTTTGGTGGGCCATCGTTCCATGTAGAGTTCAGCAATAACATGTAAACTTGCTTGTTTCTGTACAGGCAAGTGGCTTGTGGTTCCATAAGCATTTGCAGAAGATTTATGTGTATGTTTGAGCACTAGCGACCGCTGAGAGGTTCAAATTTTCTGTATCCAATATCCGGGTCAGATTTTTGTACCCAATATCTGTTCCAACCTGTCAAGATTGGAATGAGTACAAATCCTCTGACGCCATCGCTTGACTTGAGGATAGAAGGAGCTAAATCCTTTGTACCGTTTTCCCAAATCTAACCTTGTGCCAAGCAACCACGTCCACGAGTTTTATAATAAATAAATGCGTTTTGTGGATGATAATGCTTGGCACAGGGTTGGAACTGGGAAAACGGTAGAGGATTTGTTCCGGGATAGAAGAAGCTAAGTGCTGCAATTATTGACAACCGTATATACGCCAAAAGCTACATCTATGATAATCAAGAAATAAAGGACGAACTGAAATGAGATCCAAACAAACAGCTATCGCCATCCATCAAGTCACATCCTTTGTTGTTATGATAATAAATGAAGCTCTTGTCCTCAAACTTAAGATAGTTATCGCACTGTCTTTTGCCAGTTATTATTGCATCGTGACCTGAGTTTCCATAGTATTAATATAATAACGGTTAATTAACAAAGTTTAAATTTACGCAACGGTTAATTAAAAAAAGTTTAAATTTACGCTAATTTTATAATTATAGTACAAAATTTAAAAAGTAATAATAAAATATTTTAATTTTAATTTTTAAATTTAAACTGACATCTTTTCAATAAATTTATTGACGTGGCTTATTACGTGTTCCATAAAACTTAACTATTAATACACGCAATTCAAAACTAACACATCAAATAAAGATTAATGAAGCAACATTTTTTAATTATATAATTAAAACGACGTCGTCGTTTAAAAATGAAATTTCTAAATCAGTTTATTAAGTCTCGACGTCTTTATCCTTCGTTTTCAATTTGTTCTTCTAACTCTCACCGTAATAAACGTCAGTCAAAATTAATACAATAAATCTTCATGAATGAAACAATGTCATTTAATTACATAACTAAAACGATGTCGTTGTTTAAAAATGAAATCCTTAAATCAGTTTACGCATCCTCGACACCCTCACCTTAGTTTTCAGTTTGTTCTCCAACCCTTATCTTTCGTTTTCAGTTTGCTCTCCCGATGCTTCAAGCTAATCTCGCATTATAGTGCACTGCAACAGCAAGCTCTTCATTTTCAAATCATTCTCCTTGACGCCCTTAGCCCTTCTCGAATCACAGCAAGCTCATTTTGCTCTCGCATCACAATCGGCTACATTGAGGTTGCATAAACTGATTTAGAGATTTCATTTTTAACAACAACGTCTTTGTAATTATATGATTAAAGGATGAAGTTTCATTAATCTTTATTTATTATGTTAATTTTAGTTGATGTATAATATTAATAGTAATTTTAGCTTATATGTATTAATATTTAGAGTTTCTGAAATAAGTAGCAAGTCACGTCAGTAAACTTAACGGAGAGACTAACGTCAGGTAAAAATTGAAAACAATTAAAAGTTTGACCAGTTTATTGCAACTTTTTAAAGTTTTTATTATAATTATAAAATTAAGCAAAATTTGAAATTTTTTTTGTTAATTAACCCGTATTAATAATTAATTGGTTACTACGCTCGACTTGTAACTATTATGATACGAATGTAATAAGGATTTGGGGAATGAATTTTAAGAAATTTATAGTTATAAGTGATTGTTTCATACAATAGTGTAATTAATCTGTTTGAATTATTCAGTGATAAATCACCGAAACCAAACTTATTGTAATAGCTATTTGTATCAGTTAAAATAAACAATAATGTCTGATGTTATAAAACATGATAAATTTAAGAGTAAGCATTTCTCTCAAATATAGTAACATTCAAACTGCTATGTTTCACAGCCTTAAGATCTCCGGAGACTTTCTTCAACTTCAAGCATAAAGGCCTTGAGGTTCTTGTCTGAAGAACCACCTTCTTTAGACGCCTCTCTCGCCAAAACCTTCCATTTCATAGCATTCCTTCGCATCTCTTGTGCTCGCTCTCCATCATCCATCACCATTTCTATACACCTCTTGAACTCCTCCTTCTCAACCGTTCCATCTTCATTGGCTCTCACTCTCACTCCTGTCTTCCACAAATCTTGCACTAGTTTAGCATTCACTGGTTGATCAGTCCACTGTGGGAATGACACCATTGGAACCCCTGAAACCAAGCTCTCTAACGTTGAGTTCCACCCACAATGTGTCAGAAAACAGCCTACTGATGGATGTGACAGAACACCCACTTGCGAACACCATGGCACTATCTTCCCTTTTCCTTCCAATTCTCCTTTGCAACTCAGTATATCGTCTAATCTCTCTTCTTCATTTCCATTTTCCCTCATGACCCACAAGAATGGACGGTCAACATCTACCAATGCAAGAGCGAGTTCCTCTATTTGTGACTTTGTTAGCATAGAGATGCTTCCAAAAGATATGTAAATCACAGAGGATGCAGGTTTTGAGTTGAGCCATTCGATGTAGTCGTTTGTACCTTCGAAAAGATCTCCTCCAAAGGAAGTATCAGATGGATCATTTCCATCCAAAAAAGCTGATGGAATCAAAGGCCCAACTCCTACCAATCTATACTTGTCAATAGATTTCAAAGCTTCGCTTTCTAGATCATCAAATGTGTTGACAAGTACTAACGGGTTGGCTTCTTCTTCAAGGTTCTCGAGATGTTGCTTCATAATAGGGAGTGCAGTATTGTTTTTATTCGTCTTATTGAAAAAAGAAGGCACATCGGAGCTTCCAAGCGTTGGCAATCCAGGTAATTCCAACAAAAACTTGGGATTGTTTATGTTTTCCTTGATAAAGTTACCATAACCATTGAAGCTATGGTAATAGACACTCAAAACCGCGGCAGGTTGGTTCCACAGAAAAATGGACGGTACGTGCAATTCACGAGCAACTTTTGCGACCCATGGAAGGAGAGTGCAATATACTACGCAAGTAAAAGGGTTACCATTTTCAGAGCTCGCTACAATGAGTTGAGCAAGGGACTTTGGGCCAACACTACAAAGCTTGGAGAAGTAATGGTCTAATGCGTCCGAGTTTGGATTTGGATTGAACCCGTCATCATATCCATCGCTGAAGCCAACGAGAGATAAACTCTTATTGGAGCTTTCAAGTTTGTTCATTCGACGGAGCGCACCTATGGTTGTGGCGACAGTGACTTCAACGCCAATACCCACCAGGCGCTTTGCAAATTGGAGGGCAGGGTTTATGTGGCCCTGGGAAGGAAACGTTACCAGAAGGATGCGAGTCTTCATCATTGCCCTAGGAAGCGACAGTTGTTTTTGTTGCGTACTGAAAGTGAGGTTGTGAGTTCCCAGCTTGGAATCGATGCCCTATATATATATATATATATAATAGAAAGAGAAGGGTACTACAAATGTAGAATGACGTTTGTGGTGACGGTTTCTGAAGGGGGCTCTGACGCTCCAATGATGTCGTGGCATTTGACAATAACGGCTTTGGTGTGCCAGAAAAAAATTGCCGCGAGCGAAACTATGAATGGTATAATAATTGAAGAGGATCTAGAGCCAAGCATTTTGTCCTCTATACAATACATGGTAGAGGAGAATTCTAAGCGGAACTTCTTTGACAACAAGATTAGGCCAATAGGCCTGCTCATGCGTCTCAGTAACGGTAGAATAAGACAATCTTAGACCGAGTTCATTTTTTATTTTTAAATGAACTCTTAAAACATGTCATGATAACAGAAATCTGTTAAAATATCTCTTAGAGTAGTACTAGTACTAATCAATTACTCTTTTCTGAAAGTTTTAAAGAAATCCCACGAATAATTGAACCACTCCTAAGATTTTAGAAGTTCGTTTTTTCATAGAAAACCTCTCGAGTCGCATTGAACGATGACAAAAGTATAAAGGAAATAGTTCCATATATATAAATATAGTAGCACTAATACAGTATATGTCTTTGTCAGTACAATTCGACCTATTAATTAAGAAATTAAGACAAGAATGGACGTCTAAACTGTATTCTGACAAATGGATCTATTGAGATTATAAAGAATGTATTCCCTCTTTCCCTTCCTTACTTCTGTGACTTGTTTCTCCGATGGTTAAGAAACAATGCCTTTTACTTTCTTTTCAAAAACGTTTTTGTGTTTTCTACAAAAACATAGGACTCCCTTTTATATGCTTATGTTGAAGATGGGTTGGGAAAGGAGAGAGGGAAAGGGTCTTGGACCCATTGGAGCCCAATACTGTAAGACCCAATAACCATGACCTTGAGCTCTTTCTATTAGACTCAAATTCATAAGTTACATGGGCCACTAATTAATTATTAAAATTAATCTAACAATCTCCCACTTGGCCCATGTGATGACTTAGGTATTCAACAATAAAACTTTCAGTGCACACAATAATCGATCAAGTCATCCTTAAGTGAATTAAGATGATGAGATCACGGCGGTCACAAGTTATACAATATGATTCCTTCCATGTATTACATAATCAACTTAACTTATATAACCTTAAAGTGGATAATTCTGTAATTTGTTATCTCACATATACAATTATTGTATACAACATAATATGGATAATAAGTAAGTGAGAAAAAACAAATATAACTGTAATTGAATTCACAAGTGTCATAACAATTTAAGCAAGACAATCATATGTATATACACATGTCAGAACTCTATGCTAACAAGGACTTATCTATAAGGCCCATCCGTTTAACATGACCAATAAATGTTTTGGGCGGTAAACCTTTAGTTAACAGATCCGCTATCATTAAAACTATACCAATATGCTCAATTGACACTTTATGTTTTGCACTACTTCTTTTACAGACAAGTACTTCAAGTTCGTGTGTTTTGCACATTTGGAATACTTGTCATTCTTAGAGAAGAAAACGACTGCGGAATTATCACAATAAATTCTTAACAGTATAACAATGCTATCGACAAGACCAAGACCTAAGATAAAGTTTCGCAACCACAATCCATGAATCGTAGCCTCAAAGCATGCCACAAATTCAGCCCCCATAGTGGAAGTAGCAATAATAGACTGCTTTCTACTTTTCCATGAAATTGCTCCTCTAGCTAATAGGAACATATAACCGAATGTAGATTTCCATGAGTCTACACAATCGGCATAGTCTGAATCCGAGTAACCTATCACTTCGAGATGGTTGATTTTCTATATGTGAGCATATAGTCATTGGTGCCTTGTAAATATCTAAGGAGTTTCTTTGCAGCTTTCTAGTGGTCCATTCTATGATTGCTTTGATATTGGCCTAGCATTCCAATAACAAAATTGATATCTGGTCAAGTAAATGTTTAAGCATACATTAAGCTCCCAATTACTGACGCATAAGGAATAAACTCCATTTCCTTATGTTTTGAATCATTTTGTGGACATTACATTTGACTAAATTTGTCCCCTTTCTGAATTGGAACTATCCCTGCGGAGTACTTCTCTATTTTAAATCTTTCTAATATTTTCTCGATATAACCTTTCTGAGACAATGCTAACAATACTTGTGATCTATCATGGAATAGTTCTATTCTAATCACATAGGATGCCTCACCCATATATTTCATTTCGAAATTATTAGAAAGAAAATTCTTGACATCATGTAACAAAACCATATTATTCGCAGCAAGCAGGATATCGTCAACATATAGAACTAATATAATGAACTTGCTCCCACTGATCTTCATATAGATACACTGATCAATAGTGTTCTCTACAAAATCGTAAGACGTAATGGTATCATTAAACTTAAGATACCATTGTCGGAAAGCCTGTTTCAGTCCATATATTGACTTCTTTAATTTACAACTGTTGGACTCCGTTTCTGAAGCCCAACGTTCAGAGTCATACTTGAGCACATTACCTTGTAGGGTCCTTTTGATGGAACCTTATTTGCCATTATAGGTTTATCTTCATTCTTATAACATCTTACAATTTCTATAATTTGAATACTTGATATACGACAATCCATTCTTATGGTCAAATCCTCAATTGTCACCCTAAGCACATCGCTCGATTGATCTCTTATTTCCATAACAAACTAAGAACTTTTCAAGCTCCATTCAAGCTTAAGGGAATCATAGGAAAAGCAATGATAAGCCCACAACTTATAAAATGTACATAATTTGGGAAAAAAGCATAACTTTCACTAGGGATATAGGATTGAGACCATTCTAGGATGGTTTCAAAGAGAGCTTCGATTTCTACAACTTCCGTGAAGACCACGAAGAGAGATTTTTCCCTTTAGAGGGTCAAAATTTTCACATTTATAAAACTGTCTCAAGAAGGTCCGCCTAACGGACATATGTCCCTCCAAACGGACATGAACTGAGCTAGGACACAAACAAACCCGAGAAGGTCTACCAAGCGGACATGAAGTCCCTCCAAAGGGACATAAATTGAGCAAAAACACTGAAACACCCGAGAAGGTCCGCCTAACGGACATCAAGTCCGTCTAACTGACAGTTACGGGTCAAATTTCATATTTCCAACTCCTACAAGCTATCATGACCCATCTTATGCATATCTATCATTCCTAACTCATTTTTCTCATCATTTTCACTTCCATTTCAATTCAAAACATCCACAAAACACATCATACAAGACCATTGATCATAACCAACAAAACATCATTCATACTTAAACATATATCCTCAATTGTTGATCATGTCAATGCATTCTTCAGAATTCAACACATATTCAACTCCTTTTGTCACTTCATTTCATCTTTAACTCATCACACTAATTCTTCCCCTTAAGACATCACATTCTGTCATTCTATTAGATCAAAATAGAAAAGCTATAAAATGTCTTGCATACGCCCTATGCAGCGTCACTAACTTGTAACAATCATATCTTTCATTTCCGATCTCTAAAATTTACAAACTTTATATCGTTATAAAGCTAAAAGAATGAACTACAACTTCCAAGAAGACAACCTTGTCTAAATCAGCCTCAATCAGTACAGTTTTTTTCCCTGAAGTCAAAACACAAATTTCTACCCCTATGAATGCTTGAAGTTTGCAATGTACAACTTAGAAAGTCATGAGCATAACCATTCAACTACCAACTTTACTTCATTAAACTCTTTAATCTCTACTCATTAGACTCATCTCTTACAACTAATTCTCATCATTCACAACAAACTTATCTTTCCTTTTTCAATAATATCTCACTTATATGTAATATATATATATATATATCAACAATTCATGATCAAAGTTCATCAACTCAATTGGATAACTTTTCCATGTACATCTAATTTCAACTCACATCTTCCATACATAATCCATATTTCATTAACATCATAAATTGAGAGTTTTACAAACTTCAATAGGCATTCCAAGCCATGATACAATATTTCACAAAATCCCAAAATACATAAAATGCTTGAACTACAATTGCTCAATATACAACTACAGCCTTGTTTTACATAAATTATTCCAAAACAAAACAAAGCATGCAAATCTGGAGTAATGCCTTGACT
>JAOQMS010000005.1:8990637-9029676 GCA_027563885.1 Erythroxylum longipes
CTTTATCATATACATTTGAATATGTATAAGATAAATAATTATTTTAAATAATTATGTCACTAAACTACAACCAACTGACTCACTATAGGGCATAAACCAATTACCTGTTACTCTCACTACCAATCATTAACGTATATCTTATATCATATCACCATATGACGATCAAGTTATTGTTGGTACAATGGTTTGGTGAGAGAATTCTACAAGATTCTTTATAATAAGCACTTGTTTAGATAGTACAACTTTCATCTTAATTATCATCATAATTAAAACAAACTACCAAAATATATATTTGGATCTTTGATGAGACCTTAACTCCCTTGACATGCTCAATGTCTCTAATGTTCTACAGATATCACTGCATGAATAATGCAAGGAACTATATCAAGTTCATCAAAGAACTTACTGATCCAAATAATCTTCACTAAATAAAAAAGTATTATGACTTAATTAGCACTCAATGCTATATTGGAACCTTTCCAATTCTCATAATAATAGTTCTAAGTAAAAAATATTTTAATAAGAAATTACTCCTAAAGTTAATATCCATATAAATTTGAACTTAAATGTAAACTATAGGCTCATTATAGTATAATAAATATCTTAATACTTTAAAAATATTAGATATATCAAATACTAAATATTTTTAGTTCATTATCTATGTGCATACACTAGAATAGGCACACAACTTTTGTATCTATCTCTATAGATCTAATTCTCATAATTAAGTTATTATATTTCCAAATCTAATAAGAATTATTCTTGGATTATCATATATTCAATAATTGAAAATATGAACAATATGTGTCTACACACTTCCTTTAAAAAGTATAGCTATACTCCCAGTAACTTTCTTGTAGACATTATAAACTCATAGTTATCTCCAAAACAAACTCTTTGAATTCAACATAAAAGTGAATCTTTCAATATCTTGTAATCTTTCAACTATATATCAAATGTATCAATAAAGACATTAGTTTCAATTGGATATATTATCTTAAAATTTGAACTTTTGAAACTTCATCTTACTCTCACTAATAATTTTGAGAAACATTGTCCAATTAGTATATATTGAAACAAACAATTTGTTTAACGTATTTGTAACATTATATCTAACCTTTTAGATGCCTCGTAATTTTCTATTATCCAATTTACTTCTAAACTTATTTGAAAAATATATGCTTCAGCTAAGCATCACATCCTAAAATTATTAACTTTGACTCTTTCAAAGTCTTAGCATCCATTATCTAATATGGAATTTTGTTAATTGATTTAATTGGAGATATTCAAGTTAAATTGTTGTATTAGGCATAACTATAAAAGAAATAAATATTGCATCATACAATATTTCATATTGTATTTATTTTTTACACAAATTCATACCATTATGAAATTTAGTGGAGGCATTCTTCAAAGAATATCATTCCATAAAGATAATTAAAAATTTTAAATATCACTATAGCAATCTCTTCAAAGTGTTTCAATATTCTCAATGCTTAATTTATACTTAGATTTAAATAATTTAATCTTTTGAAAATTTTAAATCAGTACTTCATTTAATACATATGATTGTATTATATAAGGTCATTAGCAAATTTAATGATATACAAGTATTCACCTTTTTATGAATGGTTATTATATCCGACACATTACATGTATAAAACAAAATGAATTGATACTAACATCATCCTTTCATAAAGGTTAATTTGGTTATTATTCAACCTAAGAAGTTTTACTAGTTTTATATGATTCATAATCAAAAGAAAACATGTATCGTAGTATAAAACTTTATGATTCTTAGATTTATTTAACCAATATGGCATAATAGGATTGTCTCCGTTAACTTAACTTTGTATTCTTACCACTTATGTTAAGTATAAGTCTTCCTTGATCCAATACTAACAAATTATTTGTATAAACATAGATTAATTACTTTTACTTAATAGTCTATTTCTTACCATGCCTTGAACATTGTAACAATATTGAATCTAAATTCATTACTAAATGCTTAAAAATATGGATTAAAATATATATGATCTCTATCATATCATGTATTGGAAAGAAAATTCATACAATCATTTTTCTTTTATTAATAACTATTATCGTACTACTGCAAATACCTTCAATTGAAGTCTATGTTTATGCTTTTAATAAGCTAAAATTAGGTGAAATGATTCTATCAAAGTACTATTTCTTTTAGCTCTACTCTATAAACATCTTGTATTGTGTTATCATGGTGTTAACTTGTACCTTCTATATTGTCATTAAAATTTATAAGACATTAATCAACTTAAATTTTCATTATATTTTGTCATCTAGATGATATTGATATATCTATAAAACATTGTTATCAAAGTCTTAAGCTAATTAAACCAACTAATTTTTCAGTTCCATTTATTTTAATAACCCTTATTATTAAAAATTAACGAGTTTATTAATTAACTAACCAGTTTTCATAAACTAACCAATAAATCAATTGTCTTTTATTTAACATTTTCCTTCTTCAATTAAACTTCAACTTCTTCCATAGGCGAGGATAGTCTGCTTCTTCAGTCTTATTTCAAATTCTTCAATTTACCTTTACTATATACCAGTTTTATGACGGTCTAATAAAATATTAAATCTTTAAACCTTAAACATTTATCTTATTAGTTTAATTTTCAATTTGATTTTTAAAATATTGCATAATAGACATACAATTTTATCTTTACTAACTCTACTTAAAACTAACCTACGTCTAAGAAATTTGGTTTATTAAAACTTAGTATCATCTATACTAAACAAAGAAAATTTATACTTAAAATAAAATATAAATATAAGAAAAGCAAGTAATTGGTCATATGCTATGATAACCAAAGAAGATCAGGATTTTAATCATATATTTGATTATTTTCACTATTTATTCAAAATAGTAACCCTTAACATTATTCAGAAAGATTATTCAAAATAGTAAACCTCATCTATCTTTAGCAAACTATTAGAATTAGGAGGGAGGCTTGCAATCTAAAGGGATGGGATTATATTTTACAAGTATCATTTTTCTCTCAAGTTCCATCTATAGATCTTGTTGGTGGAATTTTGTAAATTTGATGATCACCTTTATTCGTGGTCTAGCGTTTAAAGGAATAGGAGAAGGATTTCTTTTAAGGGATGCATCATACAAACTTTTTCATTTCCTCACAACTTGTCACTAACTACTTCATCTTTAGTAAGTGTGAATATTTTAATAGAGAGAGAAATAGATTCTAAATAAGGGAGACCATTGGATGCCTCGAGGGCTAGAAAGGTCTCCAACTTAAGATCTTTTATGTATGAATAATCTAAATCATTGAGAGTATTTATGAATACTTACCATATTATTGCACATCAAATCCTCTATTATAGTTACGTTGTTCCAACCTTGTTCTATTAAATCTCATTTATACATTTATGTAGAGTCTACATAAATGTGTGGATGAGATTTAATGGAACATGATAGGAATACCATAACCGGAACAAGAGATCTGATCCCCTATTATTGGTAGTGAACTTTCCCTTTTTCTTGTGAAATTTGACAAGAATATTCTTTATAACTCTCCATCTTTATTTAAACTTTTCTTTTGAAATTTTCTTATTTTAAGTAGTGTGTTTTATTTGAGTTTTTGTCCCTTTTCGACTTAACATGCCTCATTTTGGTAGTCTTAAGTTGTAGCTTAACATCTCTAACGAAGAATTATATGGGCCAAAAGTGTCTAACAGTGGTGATTTAATAGGAAGGGTGAATGGTCAAAGTTGTCGAGTCACTATTTCCCAAGTTCAAGACAATAAAATTTGAAACAAAGGACAATAAGGGTAATCCAATTAGGTGATTTCAAAGTGTCTAACAGTGGTGATTTAATAGGAAGGGTCACTGGTCAAAGTTGTCGAGTCATTATTTCCCAAGTTGAAGACAATAAAATTTGAAACAAAGGACTATAAGGGTAATCCAATTAGGTGATTTCAAAGATATGAGGGAAGATTTTATCATTCCCTGCTTCATCAATATTTAGCACTCTCTTCCTTCTAAAAGAGCTTGTTTTGGCATGTATAGAGAGATCTACATTTATTATTATAACTTTTAGTGTGGGATGATAGTAGGTCATTCAATGACTAGAGGAAACAAGTTTAGAATTAAACTAACTCCATCCTCATTCTTAATGTTTCATTTTCACCTTTAAGGTATTTTGTTACTTAAAAGGAACTAAGTCAACTCTTTCGTTTTAAGTTTATGCATCAAATTCATACCTTCAAAAGGCTTCTATATTGATAGATCATGAACACCAAGCTTGGGATCAACCTTAAAAAACTACTAAAGGGGACCTATGGGTAAACAAAATAGTTTCTTATTTATATCTTGAAATATGCGATTGAATGGAATTTTAATTAAGTTTGGGGAAAGTTGAATCTAGGTTTTAACAAGATGTAAAGGTTAGATTCCTTTGTAGCCTCTCACTTATAGACCACATTAGCTTAGCTTATAAAAATCCCTTCTTTCTAAAGAGTTACTTTTGAAGGAGTATTTTTTTTAAGAAACTGGCTTTGTCAATCAGCAAGCTTATAAGTTGTTTAAATATACATTTGTTGTTCTCATATAGATATTTGTTACCCATTTTTCATGTACTTTGTAGGGATGTATCAAACTTAGTGTTATGCCTATAGTTCTTCAAAAGGAGAATGCCTTTAAAAAGAGGAAAATGGTAACATCATAAGAGGCCATTCGTACCCAATTAGGTATAACAGTGAGCTGAGCCCAACCTAATTTTTTCAAGCTTAACCTAATTGGATTTAGACTTTAGACTTTCCAATTAGAATGAGCTAACATAACATCATTTAAAAAAGTATGCCAACTCATTGACCAAAATAATTTTATTTTAATAAATTATATCAAAATGATGTTATTTTATCCTATTCAATTTAGTCATTCAAGTCATGTTGGACTGGTCCTTCTAAGTTTGAACTTGAATCGAAGTGTGATCTACTTGAATTAAATTTATTAAATTTAGGTTGGGGCATTTTCTCCATCCTTATACCTTGTAGGTTGCACCTTTAACCCCTATAGTATGGATATACTTGGACAAGGAGTTGGCCAAAAGTGCTCCAAAACCTCTACATGTCCCAATATAAGTCACTTAGTCGACCACCTCTTAAGTTATAGTTGCTAAGGAGAAAAGGAAGGCAACCAGGCCTAAATTAGAGCAATATATCCTGATGGGATGCAAAGAATAGAGATTTAGTTCATGATAAGGCCATACTTGTAGGGCAGATAAGTCGAGGTCTAGTCCTAGAAGACATCAAAAGATATGGCGATGTCTTTGTGTCCCTCGTTCAAAGACCTTGCGATGGAAAAGTTTCTCTTACGTTTGCAATTCTTTATACTTGATGGTGTTGTTGGCCTTTCTGTCATTCTCGAAACACCTTGTTATTGATGATTTTCTAGGTTCAACAATGTCGTTACTCTTTTTGCTAGTGTTGAGAGTTTGTTACTATTGATGAAACATATCTACAAGTCCCTTGATTTGTCCTTGTAAATTGAAGAATATGACATCCACTAAATTGATCTTGTTCACTTTTCTACTAGGAAGCTCTCATTAATGTGGATCTTCCCATTGTAAAATCTTCAAAAATACTCATTTTAACTTTGGCTTAATCAAATTTCACAGAAGGTGCCAACGAATATTGTACATACCTAACTTCATGTCTCTTGTCCTATGTTGAGCACAACCCTATTTAATTGATTGATTGGACTTTTACAAAACAATATTGGAAGTTTCTTTAACGTTAGTATTTATCAGTGATTAAGTTAATCACCAAAAGTTGAGAGAAAACAAGAAAAATGGAAGATTTTGAAGTTCAAGTGATCCTTTTCTTATTTCACGATTTCTTTTTATCTTTACTTACTTGAGGGTATGTGGTGCGTAAAAGTGTGGAACAACTCTTACACATATTCAGGTATTGGATTTCAGCTGGGAGCGATACAGTGGCAAGAAGCAACAAAAGAGGGAGACTTGTTGTGGAAAGGGATGTACGTGGCATCGGAGACGATTCAAGAAGTGAGTCCTACAAGATGTGAAAGAGAAGATTAGGCCCATAATCCTTACATATGGGCTTGTATTTTACAAATAGGATAAAGCAATATATAATCCGACAGAAGTATGGTCTTACATATGGGCTTGTATTTTACAAATAGGATAAAGCAATATATAATCCGACAGAATTATGGTCTTACATATGGGCTTGTATTTTACAAATAGGATAAAGCAATATATAATCCGACAGAAGTAGGGTCCTAAATAGTCGATTCTAAGGAAATGTTGAATAGCAGGTCTTAAGTTCAAAATGGTTATCATCTAAATATCTACTCTCAATTATTATGACCAAAACCTATCATAAGAGTAGATATTTTATCCCAGAAGCCATTTCCAGTGTCCTATAGCTAAAATCAAAATTATATATTTAAAAAAAAAACTAAAATTCCACGTGTACATCTTAAAGACGAGAAATATTTAATATGTTTCGTTATTAAAAACAAGTAATCTTTTTTTAATTTTAATTTTAATTTTAGCCAAACACCCCTGAACTGACGCCTAATTATTCCTCAACCTTTTGACTTAAACCAAAGAGTTGAGGTCCTGTTAAACTGCCTATGATTGGGGAGTTTTGAGCTAAACAGGAAGTGTCTCACTGAATGTAACCCAATAATCAAGGTTAGACCTCCTGGAAACAAGTAAAGGGTTTAGGTCAAGAACTATATAGCCGGATCTAACTTGCAATTAATAAAATATGTTATGGGGACTTACGTAACTTTTGAATATGAATGGTATATGCAAAGAGATTAATATGCTAGTACGTGTGGGCATTACAAAAACTGATTTTGATAATGAACAAGCACCGTGGTTGCGGGGTAAGTAATTAGAACGTGATAAGAATATTATAATTAGAACATAACTATATAAATATATAAATAAAATTTAATGAAATAAAGTTAAATAAGGTTAATTGAAATAAAGAATTTGACGGAATTCTCAACTTGTGCCCTTTTCATCTAAGAACAACAGTAGAATGAAAAAAAAGAAAGATAATTATTATTACTTCATATTAATTTTTATTAAAATGTTTTATAAACTTCTCAAAACATGTTTTTGCAATAATCAAACCACAACTAAAACATCGGGGTCCCTCGCTCTCGCTTTCTAAGTTCTAACGCCTACACTCAATCGCTCTCATTCTGATTCTTACCTCAATCGCTCTCTCTCACTCTGTGTTTGTGGGATCCACCAAAATGGGTCATCCCCTACTGCATCTGCTCCTCCAGCTCATCATCCTCCTCCTCCTCCTCCTCTCTCCGGTCAGCGCCGACGACGGTGCAGTTATCATCAAACTCGCCAAGTCCATAAGCCCATTACCAGCTGGCTGGTCAAGAATCGCCTCCGTCGGGTTCTGTAAATGGGACGGCATTAAATGTGATTCAACCAAACAGCATGTCATTTCCATTTCTCTGACTCGCCGGAATCTACGTGGCTCTCTTCCTGCTGAAATCTCAACCTTGTCGGAGCTTCAGTCGTTGTCCGTCCAAAACAACATGCTCTCCGGCGATATACCCTCCTTCGCTAATCTCACTAACCTTGAATTCATTTTCCTTGACTTCAACAATTTCACTTCCGTTCCTGTCGGTTGCTTTCAGGGTCTCACGAGTTTGCAGACTTTGAGCATGGGGAACAACGTAAATCTTGCTCCTTGGCAACTTCCTCTCGATCTCGCTGCTTCCACAACTCTTACTACTTTGACGGCTAATGAAGCTAATGTCTTTGGGTCGATTCCGGACATTTTTGGGTCGTTGCCAAGTTTGCAGAATCTGAGATTGAGTTACAATAATCTGACGGGTGTTTTGCCAGCTTCTATGGGTGGTTCTGGTGTACAGAACTTGTGGTTGAATAATCAACAGATGGGTTTAACTGGTAGAATCGATGTGCTTGCTTCTATGACCCAGTTGGTTCAGGCTTGGTTACACAAAAATCAGTTTACTGGTCCAATTCCTGATCTTGTTGAATGCAAGAACATTTTTGACCTGCAACTGCGAGACAATCTGCTCACTGGAATTGTTCCGGATTCTTTGATTTCTCTTCCTTCGCTCCGCAATGTCTCTTTGTCAAATAACAAGCTGCAGGGTCGCAACCCTGTGTTTCCTAACTCGGTCAAGGTTGTGAATGATGGTACCAATAATTATTGTGCTGCTCCTGGAGTTGCATGTGATCCGCAAGTCGACATCTTGCTTGCGGTTGCTGGGGGTTTTGGTTACCCTGTGTCTCTGTCCGATAAATGGGGAGGTAATGATGCTTGTGATAGTTGGCCTTCTATTACATGTGATGCAGGGAAGAAGAATGTTACTATTGTGACTTTGTCAAAGCAGGGTTTACAGGGGACGATATCACCTGCGTTTGGAAATCTCACTGCACTGCAGAACTTGTATCTTAACGACAACAATTTGACTGGCTCCATTCCTGATAGCTTGACGAAATTGCCACAGTTGCGCGTCCTTGATATTTCCAACAACAATCTATCTGGTAAAGTCCCAGTTTTTCCATATACTGTGAAATTTATAACTAGACCGGGGAATGCTCTTTTAGGTACTGAAATTAGCCCTGGTGGCAGCCCGGGATCACCTGGTACTGGTTCTGGCACACCCACTGGAAGCTCAAATGGCACATCAAGGGGTGTAATTGCTGGAATCGTTATTGCTGCTGTCGTTTTCCTTGCTGTTTTGGCGTTTTTATTGTATAAATGCATGAAGCGGAAAAATAAGTTTGGGAGGGTGGACAAAGGTAATAGAGGGAACGCCATGGTTAAGAATGGGGTGGAGGATGGTTTTAATGGTCGTATTGAAACTCCTAGTGAGTTTCGGAGTCCAAGTGTTAGTGGTGATGGTGGCCATAAGATTCTTAAGGGTGGGAATGCGGCAATACCCATTGAAGTTCTTAGACAAGTGACAAACAATTTTTGTGAGGATAATGTCATTGGAAGGGGTGGTTTTGGCGTTGTTTACAAAGGGGAGTTGCATGATGGGACTAAGATTGGGGTTAAAAGGATGGAATTCTCTTCAATGGGCACCAAAGGTTTGAATGAGTTTCAGGCAGAGATTGCTGTGCTTACCAAGGTTAGACACAGACATTTAGTTGCCTTGTTAGGATTCTGTACGAACGGCAACGAGAGGCTCTTGGTCTATGAGTATATGCCCCAGGGTACACTAGGACAGCATTTGTTTGAATGGCGTGAGCGTGGTTTGTCTCCACTTACATGGAAACAACGTGTTACCATTGCCTTGGATGTGGCAAGAGGAGTCGAGTATCTGCATAGTTTAGCTCAACAAAGTTTCATTCATAGAGACTTGAAGCCTTCAAACATTCTTCTGGGGGATGACATGAGAGCTAAAGTGGCAGATTTTGGTTTGGTTAGAAATGCACCCGATGGAAAGTATTCAGTGGAAACACGATTGGCAGGCACATTTGGATATCTTGCTCCTGAATATGCTGGTAAGTCGCTTGCCCCATGTCTATCTTTGTTTTTATGCCAATTGCTATTGTTAATGTGGTGACCTATGATGCACAGTTCATTTCAGTAAAGACATGAGACTTAAAAAGGTAGGATACACCACATCGTGCATGTCTCATTGAGAAAAAACATGAAAGTTAGGTATAATTTTTAGAAAAAATTTAACTGGAATTGAATTCCAGAATGTTGCATTACTGTAATTCTTAGACAAAGGGAGAGAACTAATTCATCATTGTTCAAAATCCTGCTACACCTTGCGACAAAATGATATAAGACTTAACTCATTATGGTTTGGAGTTCTTACTCCTGACTTCGTAGTATATTTCCATGTTCACCTTAAATATGTGAGACAATTTTCTAATGAATTTTTAAACCTTTCCAAATTGGTCAGAAGTTTGAAAGCGTGCACAAATTATTCCTTTCATATTGGGGTGGGAGGGGTTTGAAAGGATGGGCTTGACAATGTGAATTCTTTTCTTACTGTCGTTGAAGTCGTATTTTTTTGCATGTATCAGCATGACTTTGTTTTTATTTTATTTTTTATTCTCAAAAAAAAAACTTTCAGTCCGTTATGAAAATGCATTTTCTTTCTTTTATTGTTCTGTGTGCATTTATACTTGGTTTGTTTCAATCCTTAAATTTCCAAAATTATGCTCTTTTGGCCTTGATGAATTTTGATGGACATTTTTCTTTCTTATTTCTTGTTGATTTGTTAATGATTCTTGTCCTTTCAGCTACTGGAAGGGTGACGACAAAGGTAGATGTTTTTGCCTTTGGAGTTGTTCTAATGGAGATGCTAACTGGAAGAAAAGCCCTTGATGACACTGTGCCAGATGAGAAAGCTCATCTTGTCACTTGGTACCGCAGGATCCTAATAAGCAAGGAGAACATTCCCAAAGCACTTGATGGTACTCTTAACCCCGATGAGGAGACTTTAGACAGCATTTATAGAGTGGCTGAGCTGGCAGGACATTGCACTGCTCGTGAACCATACCAAAGACCTGATATGGGGCATGCCGTCAATATTTTGAGTCCTCTTGTTGAACAATGGAGGCCTGCTAGCCAACAAGAGGAAGAAAGTTATGGAATTGACCTTCATATGAGCCTTCCTCAAGCCCTGCAAAGATGGCAAGCTGATGAAGGTTCTTCAATGACGTTTGATGGTACATCCTATTCTCAGAGTCAGACAAGTCTTCCCTCAGAAACGTTTGACACATTCACTTCAAACGATGCTCGGTAGCAAGTGGAAAGCATATAAGAATTTTGAAGAGAAGAAAGGGGGAAAAGGTAAACATTCCCATCCTTTCTGATTCTATGGATTATCCATAGAGATCATAGGCATCACCAGAGTGTCACGATTTCACGTTATTGGTTGGTATTATATGTTTCTTTTTCTTCCATGATCTTAACCGGTCTAAAGATGCACCATTAGGGTTAAATCTGATAACTATTGGATACACAAAGCTAACCGATTGATTGATTAGATGAGGTGGCAGAAGGGATGCTACATAGGCAGAGCATTATTTTGATTTGTATAACTTAGCTATAGATTGCTACTCATATTGTCTTTTCTTTCTGATACTCTTATTGATGTAGTCGTTCAACCTGAAGTAACTTTTGTGTTTGCTTAGAATGAAAAGACCAGCAAATATCGTGAAGATGAGTTGGGGGTGTGAGAGTGTGTACGTTTGTTTGTTAGGATGTGTTGTCCTTGGGAATTAGGTAGGATGGAAACTAAAATGGGTTGAAAGTCGATACCTTTTATGACTACGCGCACACGTTGTAAGGACCTTTACCGTATTATACTTGTCAATATATGGCCTTCTTTAATTTCATTGATGCCAGTTGACAGTACTGAATGCTAAATCGAGGCCGCCTTCCATCATCATAAATGTTGCGGTGGTTGGCCGAGGGTCATTGATAGTCTCAGGCTGCCTTGTTTCTACAATATTCAACTAAAGATGAAAAAACAAAAATGAAACTGTAGGCTTTATTTTGCTACTTCTCAAAAAAGAAAATTATATTATTTTGCTACTTATTGGATCAATTTCACTTGCAGGTAAAGTTTGTGCCACCAATCTCCGTATAATAAGAGGAAGATACCAACTAGGCCAGATTTTCCTGTTGAGCTAACATTTATCATTTATGTAGTGTAAAAGTCACCCCCAATTGATTTCATTTTTTTTTTTACAATATATCTATTATTTTAAAATTTTAAAAACCGCTTTATAATTTTAAATTATATTAACACAAACAAGCATACGATTAACTGTTGTGTATGTGAGTGACAAAATAATTTTCATTAATAATAATTAAATAAAATATTCTTTATGTAATTCAAAATAATAGAAGTGGAAGTGGAATTATAATCTCGAATCTTTTAAATTGGTATAGATCGTAAGTCATGTACTTTGAATAAAATCTTTTACAATGTGCGAACTGCGAAAAGCCGAAAACTTAAAAAGAGGACAGCAGTTAACCACATGCATCATATTCCATAGACAAGGAGAAGAGAAGGAATGATGTTGTAAACTCGTTGGTTGTTTCTTAGAAGTTTAAAATTGAGTTGGATTGGATCCTTGCAAAATACAGATCTCATTGTCAAGTATTACAAGTCGAGTGAAAATATTGAAAAGAACTCCCTGAAGATTTAGAAAACAAAAAGGACAGAGATAATATGCAAATGCAATTAAAATTAGATGGAAAACTGACAGCCGTTGATAACACGACTCAAAAGCTAAACAAGATTTTGAAAGTCACAGCTTACCAAATTCCACAACGGATTTCCAAATTTTAATTCCAGCCATGCCTGCACGATTCTAGGGCAAATGGTTACACATCTTCTGCTACAAGGAAATGATCCCAATTGTTCATACCTGCTCCTTCAACTAATAACTATACCTTTATTATTATTATTACAGCAGATAAAGTACAAGATAGAGCTACAACAAATCCATTCGTCGTGCTACTCTCGAGAACATGACTGAATTTACCATTAAATGGCTAGGGACCAAGACAATTTCTTGTTATATATATATATACAACCAGAAATTTTGTGTATATATATAAAGTTGACGCCAAAAGACAATAAGGCTCCTTAACATAGATAGTGGGCTTAAGGCTGAGTTTTAAAAGTTCAGTTAGCATGCTGATGAGGGTGGGGTTTCTAATAATGAACATGCTGTTACAAGGTCACACCTACAAAACTTGCAAATATATAATTCATAAGACGAGACGGCCCAACTTGACAATTCTCAAGTTGCAGTGACGAACAAAATTTATCCCATCCCCTTTCACGTTATTCCTTGGCAGTGCCAAACAGTTGGATATACAGCTATATGTAGCTGAACTCCATGAGAGTTCTGTCACTTCACTTAGTTCAGTGAAGTGCTTTCTTCTTGCTGAAACCGTAGTCAACTGTAGACAAAGCAGCAGAAACCCCAAATATAATTGAAATAATAAAATTGGGCAACTGAGGGCAAATATGCTAAGGTAGGCGTGGCGTTTGCAACTATATAGTAACCAAAGATAACAACTCCAGAATGTGTTCCCTAGTAAGCAAAAACAGGGATGTTCCAAATTCAACTCCTTTATCTAAATACTGTGACATTGACCTCATGTGACAGCCAAATTAGCATTACTAAAACTGAACGGCATTGGGTCATAAGATTCACTAAAAAGTAGCTGATATTATTCCACGCAACAGCTGCAACAAGTCAAAAGACTGTTGCACCAGCTCCGGTTTTGTCTCTAAGATTTAACCCCCCCAACCATCCTCATTACCACTGCAAGTTGTTTTATCGACTTCCAGCCTGGGATTTTCACATCTGAATCACTTTACAATTCTAGATCATTACATGCTAACTGGGGGCACCCAACTCGCCACTTGAACACCAAGTGAGAAAAGTCGTATCTTGACTTCCAATTTAATTCGCCTTGCCCTGACCAGAAGTTCACAGGGTAAAAAATAAAAAAGGAATGTAGATTTGTGGAGCTGGTAAAAAGCACAATGACCATAACTTTAGCCATCGATAACAGCACAAATGAATAATAACTTTCAGCAGTAAGCCAAACAAAACTTTGAAGTTAAAGTTGGAGCAAGAAACTATACTTTTTAGGCTATTGATCAACTTATGCATAAGACCACTAACTTATATAAATGTACAAGCTAGATAGTCAAGAAATAAATACAGGTCGAGAGAGCCATAAGGAAGTCAAATTAAAGCTCATACGATGCCCAAACGTTCATCAGGCTTAGAAAAACTAAGCTTAAGGAACAAAAACCAGCTCTTCCCTCATGAATGACTTTGAAACTTCTACTACTTGGCATGCTGAAATAATTTGGATATTCTGTCCAATGCTCAATGCAGGAAGGGTTAGGAATTGATCAAGACTGGATAGAACAAGAAAATGAGACTCCCTGTCTAATCAGACTCTTCATCGCTGGCATTAAGTCCTGGTTTCATAAAAACGCAAGAATTTTTTAATGGAATGGAGGAAAAACTTTAAGATCATGAGAATTGCTTCAGATTATAAACTAAATGATTAAGGACTTCTACTTATACCAAGGTCTAAACTGATAATGATATCAAACACCATAAAGACTAAATATTCTCCCCAAGCAATTTGAAAAATTGACTCTGCAGCACAAGTGCAAATGAAACATATTGAATTTGAAGTGCAAAGCACACTACCAGAAAGAGGAAACACAAATGCACTGGTTATAAATTTTATCTTATGAAGTCATAACTGAGCAAAACCTTATTACTATTATAATGATTTTTTGGTACTTTGCTTTCACAAACCGTAAGTTCAACAATGGTAGCACATATATTGTGCAGCGTAATCTAAAGGCAAGCTGTGTTTGACATAGCCACGTCTTGAAAAAGTCTATAGAGGGATTTTTTTTTCATATGAGTGGCTTTGCCAATTGACTGGAATTGAAAGCTTAACACAAGTCAGATAAATTCAAAGAGGGGCCTAACAGGCTTGCTTGACGCAGCAAACCAGCAAAGTCATTAGTAAAAGAAGGCACAGCATATTAGACGAAGACCTGAGTATTTGTATCCTTGTTCTGCAAAACACCCAACTATGGGCAGATGTCACTGCCACTCTAAATCACTAAAAATAGCCATTGCAATTCTAACTACCTAAATATTATTCAAAATGAAAGCACTATAAACCAAACATTAGCACATATAGGGAACAATAAACCTGCAAATATAGACTACTAAGTGCGCCCATTCCAACACTTGCATAAGTTGAAGCGATTTAAATTCAAGAATAACATACATCAAATTCTTGATTTCAATCCCAAAATAAATATTCTACAGCAAATCAAGCTAAAGTAAGCAAAGCCATACCGATCTACTAGTGTTGAATATTAAGCAAGGACTTGGCCTCCGTCTGTTCCTCCATCAACTTATCACTAGCATACTTACTCAGCAACTCCATCTTCTTCTTCTCCAACACCATCCTTTCAATCTCCTTCTCGTCTGGCAGTGGCACGTGCACAACAAACTCCCTCTGCTTCTCGTTCCTCTCCATCTCCTTCTCCCTCTCCCTCCTCTCCTCCTCCACCACATCTTCCTCCTCCTCAAACAACACCTCTGCCCCCACACTAACCACCTCCATCGCCCCTTTCCTCGCCTCTCGTCTTATCTCCTCCATCCTTCGCCACTCCTCCACCGCCGCCCCCCTCATTCTCTCTTCCGCGGGCCCCTCCACTCTCTCCAACACTCCATCTTCATCGTCTCTATATCCATAATAACTTGCATCAATCCGTTTGTATATATCATACCTCGTCTTTCGCTTCCTCAGCTCTGGAGGCTTCTCAAACAGTTCACGAACTCCTGGAAGCTTCTTCGCCGCTCCAAAGTAACGGTAACCAGGTCCGCGTCCGCTAGGGTTTGGGACGTCCACGATATTTCCTTCTAAATCCGTCATTTTTGGTGCGTGCTTCGCATAGTTAGGACCCCCGAGCTCGACAATCCGACGCTCCCAGTGCGTTTTCTCGCGAATGAGCTTATTGATCTCGTCGTTCAAATCGCGCAGTCGGTGCTCTCCAAGACCTTCGTTCTGAATCTCGGCGACCTTCCGGCCAATTTCCCGCATGATCTGCTGTCGCCACTTGTCCGCCTCGGCGAGGTCGCGGCATTCTGACGCGAGATAGGGGCGGCGTTCCTTGGGCTTCTTCTTCTCCTCGGCTTTGAGTGCGATGAAGCGATTTAGCATCGACTGTGCTTTCTCTTCGTTACGAGCCATGTTGTTTCGCTTTCTGTAACCGTAAGATTAGATACAACGGCTGTGCTATCTATCGGCGCCGGCGAGTGGTTAACTGTATCTCTTTACGCGAGGTCTCGTGTTCCAAGTTAAGCCCTTGTCTTTCTTCACTGGATTTCTGTAATTTAACGATTACATGAATTATTAAAAATATACAAGGAGATTTTACATTTTAGTACGATAAATCATTTAAATAATAAAAAATAACCACAAATCAAGATAATTTGGTACGAGATCCGTATTAATAAACAAATATTTATGCACATAATATCCAAGTTAGTAAATCAAGATATATGTATATATAAATGCAAGAAATATGATACAACATGCTCATGCATTTTCAGTATTTAAAGTAAGGGCGTACATAAATTAGCTAAAAAGTATGTGGTGCAAGATTGATGTCAGATTAAGTACTATTTAAATATAAGATAAGATATAAATGTTTTTTGTTGTTGATATGACATTTAGAGATAATAACAAAATAGAAAATTTTAAGAAAAGACTCAATAATTATAGGGATAATGGTTATTTTTCAGTACTCTTAACTTTCTCCTAATACATCGTCAATGCCCAAACTTCCAAAATCATTAGCCTGAGCCTCGAACAATCTGAAAATCCAAATCCTTTTTATGATATCCCCTGCTCTTTTGAGTCAGAGCTAGGATTGGCCCGACACAACACAAAATTGTTTTTTTTGAAAAAAGTTTCTTAAACAGGGCCCAACTTGAGGCCCAATCAACCTTTCAATTAGTGAAAATTTGAATAAATCCCTAAAATAAATCCTAAATGAATCTATAATGAAAGTTAGAAAAAAAAATCATGTCAGTAATATCATGACACTTAACTAACAAAATCTTGACAAGGTTAAGGATTTTGTTAATTAGATGTTTAACTCAGATGATTTAAAAAGTTAAAGTTCCTTTTTAACACTTATAAAAGTTTCGATTTAAGGTAATTACCACTAGAGGCTTCAAGTATGGAATCGTAATAAAGAATATGAACTAGAGAGAATATGAACTATAGAGAATGTGGAGACGTATGTTGTTACTTTGTCCAACTTTGTACAATCAGAATTAATTCATTATATGTTATGACAAATTTCATCCATATTAGATTCATAAGAGACAAGCGAGATTTCAGTACTTTAGACTCAAGCCATTTTTTGTACTTTTCATAATTTTTCTTCATGTACCCTTTCTTTTTTTTACAAAAATAGCACTTGGATTCCTTTTTAGTATTTGGTAAGGCGAGCATTTCACCCTTCCTCATTTGCTTAGCTTGACTCTTAGACTTTCCTTGGGTTGCGAGATGTGCACTATTACTAATTTTCCCTTTTTTTATCAACAATCTTCCCTCCTCTTGTACACACATGGTCGTTAATTCATTGATTGACCATTTTCCTTTATGTGTATTATAAGTTATTTTGAAGGGACTATATGGCTATGGGAGTGTGTTCAGAATATATTGTATAAGGAAAGAATCTAACATCTCAACCTCAAGTGTCTTCAGCTGAGCAACAATGTCTCGCACCTTCATGATGTACTTGTGCACACCTTGGACAGTGATAAGCTTCATTGAGGAGAACTTCATTATTAGGATGCTTACAAATGCCTTGTTTAATATTTCAACTTGCTCATTAATGGCCATGAGCAAAGGACATACATCATTACGATGGTCGACATAACCACAGTTAGTAGTAGATATTTTTTTAAAATAAATAAGGTACTTAGTTACTTGCACCATTCTCATTTCTTGTAAAGGGCTTTAACATCTTCAGAACTATCATCAGTAACCTTAGGTGGTTCCTTTTTCTTTATAGCATAATTAATATTCAACTACCCCAAATAAAGGGGAATTTTCTCCTTCTATACCTTATAGTTCTCCCCATTCAACATGGGAAAGTCGGAATTGATATCAACAATTTGAATTTCTACCCTTATAATATACATGTTTAGTAAACAAATTTTGAGGCTAAATATTTCAAACATATGTCTACATACCTCTAGGTTTTCTCTCAACTCCCAAAGGGAACGCTAATGGCGGCCAACCATTAGGAAAGCAGCCAGATAACAGTGGTAATTTTCATAGGTTACCCACCTGTTTCCTTTCATGATTCTTTAATGGGTGGCTCGCCGGCTCAGACTTTTCCTAAAGGGAATGGAACGGAAAGGGCCAATGGTCGTATTCGAGTGGAGTATCCTGATAATGATGTGTCATCTCCACACATTATCGTTGATGATGATTTCTATGATGCATTGTGTGAGCCATGGTGGAAAGCACTGGTTATAAGCCTTTTGGGAAAGACGATTGGCTATAAGCTCTTGGAGCAAAGAGTTAACCGTCTTTGGTTACCTAAAGGTGAAATGGACCTTTTGGACTTAGGTAGCAATTGTTTTTTGGTTCAGCTTACGCAGGATGAAGATTTACGTCATGTTTTGGAGGAAGGACCATGGATGATCTGTGGTCATTATTTAACTGTGATGCCATGGTCACTATATTTCATAGCTGGTGAAACAAAAATCAAGTCTACCTTTGCATGGGTTCAGTTATCAGGGCTCCCTATGAAGTTTTACAATAAGGATGCATTATTCCTTGTTGGCTCTTATATTGGTAAACCCATTACAGTGGATGGTTATACCTCTTTGGCTACCAAGGGGAGGTTCGCCCAGATTTGTATGGAAGTTGACTTTACCAAGCCTCTAGTGGCTAGATATTGGCTTCAGGGTCATTGGTATAATATTGAGTATGAAGGTTTCTACTATATCTGTTTTGAATGTGGCCATTTCAGCTATAAAATTGATGATTAACCTTCCAAATCTATGGAGGCTTAGGTTGGAGGGATGATGGAGGTGTAGAACTAGAAGTGGCAAATTCGGTTAAGGCCGTTCCAGAAACAACAAAAAAATATGGGGAGTGGATGCTGGTTAAAAAAAAAGGAAAAAAGCTGATAAAGGCAAGAGATCCACTTTAATCATTGAGAATGCCACGGGTCAAAATAGATTCTCTAGGCTTGCTGCCTATGATAACAAGGCAACGCAGTTAGGAGATATGAGTGGATCTGCCCCTATAGAAGAGAATGTGGTCAATGTCGATTCCTCTGCACCAGGTATGCATTCTTCCATGCATGTGGGTCCACCTGGGAAGCCTTCTGGGGATGGGATGATTATGGATGCTCCCGAAGCCCAAAATAATGTTGTTTTAAAGCCCAAGGCTATGTAACTCCAAAAAATAGTAGTTGAGAATAAGGCAGCTCATAAGGCCAATGTGAAAAATATAGGCAAGTTCACCCAGGGTAAGATGGCTCGGGATATATCAAACATAGACAGAGCTTCACAAATAAACCCAATAGCTAGTGATGCAGAAAGAGATGGTTTTAGCCGCCAGGTAGCTCGGAGTAACAATTCACAAAAAGTTAGGGCCAGGTCTCGGTCAATGACCAGGGAGAGTAATTCCATGCCTCATAGGGAAGGGCTCAAGCTTGTAACTTTGTAGCCTAGTTTACTGTTGTTATTCTTTTCAATTGTTTTTATAGATAACATCATTGTGTGGAATTGTTGTGGTGTAGGCAGCAAAACTATGATTTAGGCACTAAAGGCTATTCTGTATGGTGTGAAACCATTTATGGTTGTTTTTTGTGAAACTAAAATAAGTGCTTAAAGAGATGACATTGTTTGTAGAGGAATTGGATTTTCTAGATGGCATTATTTGGAGGCTATTGGCTTTCATGGTGGTATTATTTTTGGAAAGAGCAAGACACTCAGGTTACTATTATGAAGACTTATTTTCAATATGTTTAGATTATGGTAGAAAGACCAGGTGAGGTGGCATGGGATTTTACGGTGGTGTATGCGAGTCCTGTCCCTTCTTAAAGAGAGGTCTTTTATGAGAAGATGCTACTCTGGAAGTCGACAATTAATCGTCCATGGCTCCTCTCGGGTGATTTTAATTCCATTAAAAGCCCTGTTGAGAAGATGGGAGGGATGAATATTGTCCCTGTTCATAGGTGGCGCAGATTTGCTCAATAGATTGCGGATATGGAGCTAATTGATATGCACTACATCGGGTCACCCTTCACGTGGACAAGAAGAAATTCACTGGAAACAAAAGTTGCTTGTCATTTAGATTGAAGTCTTTTCAATGGGGTTTTCAGACATATTTGGCCTGAAGCAATTGTTAAACATTTTCCTCGTTATGGATCAAACCATGCTCCTTTATTGATATAGCTTCGACGTGATTTCTATTTGGATTCGAGTTAACGGCCTTTTCGATTTCAGGTTGTATGGATGTCTCATCCTTCCTTCCCAGTGCTCATGGCCAATAAATGGAATAATTATGTTGCTGCCAATGTCGCTCTTCATGAGCTAGCGTGTGAGTTGAGAACGTGGAATAAAATGGTGTTTGGGAATATACTGGTTAGGAAGCGGAAGTCACATGCAATGCTTTCGAGAATTCAAAGATGTGTAGACTTTCTACCTTCTCGGGACCTTTTCTGGTTGGAGCGAAAGATTATTCAAGAGCTTGAAAGGACATTGGATCAGGAGGAAACATTATGGTTCCAAAAATCTCGTGTTCAGTGGATGACACAAGGGGATAGAAACACGAAATTTTTTCATACATCTACGGTGATCCGACATAAATGTAATAGAATTGAAGATTTAAAAGATGATTAGGGTTTTTGGATTAAGGATCAAGTGATTTTAAAACAAATGATAATAAGTTTTTTCCACAAACTGCTATCTAGTGAGGGGCCTGTGGATTTGCGGAGCATACCTAAAGGGTGTTTCCCTGTACTCAATGTAGATCAACATGCTAGGTTAGCCCGCCCCTTTGCTCCCTATGAGGTTTTCAATGCTTTATTCAAGATGGCGCCTTTCAAAGCATCGGGGAAGGATGGGTACCAAGCTATCTTTTTCTAAAAGAATTGGAGGTTAGTAGGCCCATCAGTGCAACAGTTTGTGCTCAAATGTTTCCGTGTTGGTTGCATCCCTCAAGATTTAAATGAAACTCTCCTTGTGTTAATCCCGAAAGTGGAGAGCCCTGAGACTCCAAAATATTTTAGACCAATAAGCCTTTGTCAAGTCCTCTATAAGATTGTCACTAAAATGATTGTGGATAGACTCAAACTGGCTTTGCCACATCTCATTGGACCTCTTCGAGCTAGTTTTGTGCCCCGTTGACAAATCTGTGATAATATTGTTATTTTCCAGGAAGTGGTGCATTCTATGAGCAAAAAGAATAATGGAAAACATATGATGTCCATAAAGTTGGATCTAGAAAAAGCTTATGACAGGCTTTAATGGGCTTTTGTTGATGATACTTACCGAGAAGCTGGCCTACCATATGCATTGTGTAACATGATTATACAATGTATCATGTCTCCTTCTATAAGTATTCTATAGAATGGTGAACAAACTGAATCCTTCAGGCCATCAAAAGGAATCCGATAAGGTAACCCACTTTTGTTGTACTTATTTGTTTTGTGTGTGGAACGGCTAGCCCACTTAATTAATAAATCTGTTGAAGAAAAACAATGGCGACCTGTTAAATTGTTATGGCAAAGACCTTTCTTATCGCACCTTTTTTTTCCCGATGACATTGTTCTTTTTGCTAAGGCTTTGGATGTACAGGTTGCAGTAATTCAGGAATGCTTGAGGAAATTTTATGAAGGGTTAGGACAACGTGTCAATTTTTCTAAATCTCAAGTGTATTTCTCCAAGAATGTCCCTACTATGAAGCATCGGGCTTTGAGTGGCAAATTGGGTGTTCAGATGACTACTGATTTAGGGCACTACTTAGGAGTGAATGTTGTACATATGTGGGTTACGAAGGATTTATACGAAAATGTGATATCTAGGATCCAAAATAAGCTTCAAGGGTGGAAAGCTAAGTGCTTAAACTTTGTTGCAGGAGATACACTAGACAAATCAGTGCTCTCTACAATCCCAATTTATCAAATGCACATTGCTAAGCTACCTATGAGTGTTTATGACAGTATCAATCAAATCATACGAGACTTCCTTTGGACAGTGATATGGGGAGACGCATAATACATGTATTGGGATGGGAGGTGGTTTGTCAATCAAAGGAGGTAGGAGGCTTGGGTGTTAGGGATATGAGGACACTAAACAAATCAATGCTAGCTAAGTTACATTGGCATTATCTTACAGGTAATCAACAGATATTGGTGCAGGTCCTCTCCAGTAAGTATGGTATTATGGATGTGCAAAGTAATAGTAGGAAGGGGACTGCTTCTTTTATCCGGTGAAGTTTACAAATTGTGAAGTCTCTTAATCAGGATGGGATAGTGTGGAATCTATGTGATGGATCTAAAGTACAGTTTTGGCTAGATAGAAAGTGTGGGAGTCAGTAGCTATTAGATGGGGTTGTCTCACCAGTGCCTTCATCAGAGATTAACAAAAAGGTCTCGGATTATTGGGATGATACCATTGGGTGGAAGATGGATATCTTAGGACAGTGGTTAAGCCCTCAAAATTTGGGAGTTGTATTAAGCATGGGTTTTCTTTCAAAGAATAGAGCTGACTATTTACATTGAGATCCATCACCGCAGGGCTATTTTACTGTTAAATCTACTTACCATCTGGCCTCTCATGCTCCCAATATGTATGGAGGCACAATCTAGAAATCCATTTAGTAGTTGAGGATTCCAGAGAAATGGAGAGTTTTTATATGGGTGATATATCATAGTAGAATCCTCACTAATTTGGAAAGAGTTCAACGACATTTAAGTGTTGTTGACTTGTGCCCTTTGTGCCATCAAGTAGCTGAATCTCCTTTACATTTGTTTCAGGATTGCGAAGTCATTGCTCAAGTTTAGAATATGATTAAGGGGTAATATAGATTTTTCTTTGTGCATACTGGGAATAATTTTATTTAATGGGTTAAAGCTTACATTAGTTGTAGTGAGGTAGCTCATTAGGCGATGCCATGGTCAATTCTTTTTTCAGCATCGCTATGTTGGATACAACGTTTTCGAAATGACATGGTTTTTGAAGGGGGCCGAAATTTGCAGGTTCAAAGCTTGGGCTATTTGATCTTGGATCAAGCCCTTTGGGCATGGTATAGCTGGCAGCAGGTGTATTGTATGGGCAATATCTCTCCTAAGCATACTTGCTTGGTAAGGTGGCATGGCCCAGATGAAGGTATGTTGAAGCTTAATGTGGATGGTGCTTCGCGGGGGAACCCAGGTGAGGCATCCGCTGGAGGAGTCTTACGCAATTGAATGGGGAATTGGATTAGAGGATTTTGTTATCATATCGGTTTTTGCACTTTAATGAGGGTTGAACTTTAGGCTCTCTTGAAGGGGCTTGAAATGGCCTGGGATTGGGGAGCACACAATTTGGTTATAGAGATGGATTCTAAAGTTGTTGTGTATATAATGCGAAAACACGTAGGTATGAAGCATCCTCTGTGGATTCTTGTCACTGATTGCAGGGCTTTGTTGATGAGGAACTAGAAGGTTGAGTTGAGACGCATCTACAAGGAGTCTAATAAAGTGGTTGATTTCCTCGCTAATGTAACTTTTGAGATTTTACATGTCTTGCAGGAAATTCCAGTAGGTGTGGGCGAGTAGTTGAGTCAAGACGTTATGGGAGTTGCATGGCACGCTTAGTGCCATGTGAGGATGTGTAGTTATTCTCTTTGTTCAAATTAGTGGCTTCTGTCCTATTTCTTACCCAAAAAATCTTATGATATTAAAATTGTCTATGGGCTAAATTTTTTATTTAAAAAGATTTATATAAACTTTATAATAAAACTATCATAACAATTCTTTATTCTTAATTCATGTGAGTAAATTAGGAGACTTTTAATATTTTATCTTACCTAATTATTTTAATATAATAAAAATTCTTGTGGGATAAAATTTATTAGACTAAAACAATTAACTACAATTTAATGTTTCGCAACCTTATGTGATTCAATTCATAAACATATAATTTTATATAATTAGAATTGTTGCGACTAAGCCCTAATAATAATAACATTAATTACTGAAACATTTTATCTTAATTTTATTCATAATACAAGTATAAAAAGAAAATACATGTATAATTATATGAATAGAAAATACATAACAATATTCATATAATTTATGAATGTATCATATAAATTCAAAACGCATTTTAATTGCGAACTTAGAGTTCAAATGTTTCTTTGGGCATTATATACAAAATGTTTTGGAAGGCATTGCCTATTAGAAACTATCCTTAATTTAGTTGACAATGGCTCACCATGCATCTTAGATGGCGCATGTTTGAGCCTCCCTAATTTCGCCTAATGTTAACTTTTATTATTTTAAATGAAAACAACGTAGTTTGGCAGAATAGTGGGTGATCTTTTCAAGCTTTAGCTAGGTCTTCAACCTTTAATTAGGTCGGATGATTTGAGGAACTTTATCTCCCACCATTGCTAACATTGTGAAGTTATGTTTTTCACTCACTAAATTATTCTAAACTCTTTAAGCTTAATAATTCAATGAAATTATAATAAACATAAAAATTTTCATGTAATTGTATGCTCAATTATATAATAGTTATGGTCAAAACATTTTAATAACATTTTGGGTGAGAAGTGTGATAAAATGGAGCAGTAAATGTAAAACTAATATGCTTTTTCTTATATGAAAATAGATGATTATTGGATTTATTTTTTTCATTAATTATTTTTATTATGAAAAAGAAAATAGAATCCAACTTACTTGAAATGGGTCTCTAAAAGGAATTTGACCCGAGCCTTTGATGAACTATGTTATGCATAAGAGTAGAGGAAGGAAAGATAGGCTCAGGCCCTTGGGTAAGGGCAGGAAGAGCACCTGCCCATGATTCAATCTCATGAAGAATTAAATAGGGTCCACTTTTGACCCTCATAAAGAACAAAATAAAGCAAAATAGGGCTCATTCTAGAATTTGATTAAGAGCAAAATAAGGCAAAATAGGGCTCAATTCACTCTTAACATTCATAAAGAGCAAAATGAGTCAAATCTTCTAAGCTTTCTTTTTTTTTTCTTTACATATTTTTATTTGATTTTTTAAAGTTGTTCTCTTCATCTTAATGTTAAGAATTAAAGCAACTCATTAGATTCTTCAATTGTGTCACAATGAAGGGCTTAAGGTAGCCTCTTTAATAATAAAAATATGCTTTTAAAGTTTATATGCTTATATATTGTTGATTTATTGGACCCCTTTTTTTACTTTGCCCAGAGCTTACAAAATGTTAGGAACGACCCTAGATAGGCTACATATGGATCTGATTGGTTAAATGTAACTTAAATATGTTATCTTATGTTTTGTTCGAAGTTAGGTTAGAGTATTTCAAAGAATACAATGTTTTTAAAGAAATGTAAAGGAGGATATTTATGTAATCTGTGACAACAAGTGAACAAAAATCAACATAATACGTGGAAAAATATTCCATAACCACCATTCACTTTCTTATTTCTCTTGGGTCTTTCTTTCACTTATTTTTCTTTTTCTAATTTTTAATTTTAAATTTTAGATCTAAAATAAAATCGAAGATAGTAAAAAAAATCATTCCAGTACTAGCCTTTCTATCATCGAATTAGTTTAGAGTTGAAAATATTATATTTGAATTTGATAAAGTGTGGAAGAAAATCAATAAAAAAACAAGTTACTAATTTTATTTTTTGTTTGAAAAACTTAAATACCTTATTCTTATTATTTAAAATGTACTTGAATAATATGAATGTCTTTTAAAGTTGAAAGTCCGAAGGACTTAGTAGTTTTGCAAAATTTTTGATTTTGATCGTAGTCGTTTCTAACACAATAAAAAATAGAGAAATTAAATGCACAAATGTAAATCAACACCAAAGTTTGTTAACACAGTTTGGCACACTTTGCTTACATCTGCAGGGCCTTCACCCAGTTTAATACTTTCACCAAAGAACAGCAATAATTTTATACAAAGCCTTATAAAGCCGATTCACTCAATTTTTGCTACTATCCGTCATCCTCACAACCTGTGAAAATATTTCACACCAATAACATGCCGACTAGTGTTAACCTCAACAGAGGATTTCCTCAACAAATTTTAACAATAAAGACAATTAACGAACAACTTAGGTGATTAAAAAAAAGGAACAAGAACGAAAGTACTTGAGATAGAAAGGAACAATTTCCTGATAAATTCAATTCCTTTCAAGACAGATCTGAAAGTTGTTCACCAAGTAAATACTCGTATTCAACTGCCTAGATTGCGTGAAACTCCAATTGAAACCAGCTACACTAGATTTCCCAATCAACAACAAAGAGACCAAAGAGAAAAAAAACAACATCCGATCGACTTCTTCTTTTGTAACCAATGACCGTAACCAACAAAAGATGACACCCACCAAGAAAAAAAACTTGGGTTATATAAAAAACTCAATAGGAAGCCAGCCACACCCTCATACGTTTACGAAAATTGTCAAAAAAAAACATGGATAGGAGACGACTGAAGACACATACAACAATTACGTCATACACCAAGAAGTCTTCACTAGGTAGAGTTCTTCATTCACCATATAATGGTCACATGATTCACACAAAGGTCTTTACATGATTGAGTCTTATCTTCATACAAACTCTTGTCAAAGATTATCTAAGATAGCGTTAAGATTTCAGCCTCTAAGTCATACAAGAATTATCGTTAATTCAGCCCTAAAAACGACAATTCCTAATTCATAGTCCATCTATATCAGCAAATCAAATTTAAGAATTATTCTATCCCATCTTGATCTAATTATAAAATAATGCCAAAACTAAATCATAAGATATATAACGTATATTTTAACAATATCCCCCTTTTATCATTGTTTGTCACAAATTTGGAACTCTCCCTAAGGAGGATTATTCGACATATAAACATTAAATGCACAATATACATAAGAAGAGAACTCCCCCTTACTTCAAGATCCAAGAACAATCATCCAAAATAAGCAAAACACAAAAAATCCTCAATCACAACCACAAAACCAATAATGGATTTCCAAAATTGTTTCGATCATAGTGTTCTCCCCTTTAAGACAAAATATGCCACAAAGCACAATCAGGAGGCATTGGAAAAACCTAGAACCTTCTGCTTTAGTTGATGAAGTGCGTTCATTCCTATTTGAAAAATACCTTCAATTAGTTCAATTTCAATAACCAGTGCAGCATGTGGATTGATTAACGTAGAAGCTGATGCATTAAAAGGACTCAATGGAGTATAGGGAAGATCAACCACCCGGGCTTGCTTATTCACATTCAAAATCCTTGGCAAGGTAAGATATTCATCAAAGTTATTGGTTCAAGGACATTCAAATCCAACCAAGGAATGTTATTGACATATAAAAATTGAGTAATCAAGCATGAAAAATATACCAAGGAGGGAGGTTTACCAATAACTGCCAATACTGCGTCAATAATTAGTCTGCCTAAATTAAATTGTTCTCCAGTTCCAATTGCATATCCTAATTTTTCCTGGGTCAGATAAACCGAAACCACATGCGTGCTTAGTAACCAATTAACCAACACCAGCTTATGAATAACAAAATATTTTTGTGTTAACATAGAAGCATGCAAAACAGAGGTAGATGGATAAGTAGTTAATCGTCCACTAGTTAACATAGTAGCAATCACATCATTTGGAACATTCCAATTAGCACTATAATCCAGATTCCCAAGCAGATTATCAAAGCCTAAAAATAGATTCAATCTATCAGACTTAAGTTTGGATCAGTCTACCTTGTACATACACCAATTTATAACACATGGCAAAATCGACCAAGAGATCTTTATCCAAATTGCAATAAAATTCTTTCACCAATTTATAATCAAAATGTTACGGTAGCAACGCAACTTGCTATAGATTTCTCTAAGATATTAGAACATCCAACCAATACTGTTGAAATTCATCAAAATTAATGGGATGGTCAAGAACCAACTTGATGTTTTTGAAAGTGTCCCATTTTTGAGCAACAGTGGGAGTATAGAATTTGTAGGACATCGCATTATCACCTATCATTAGGGCTAAAGAATTTCTGTGAGGTGGATGGACTAATTTTTGAGCTAACTGTTTTGTCCGTTTCTAAGGAGCAGTAGAAGGAGCAGTCGGTGGTGATCCAATTGTAGAGCTAGGAGCAATATCTTCAAGAGGAACCTCGTCTGAGTCAGGTTCAGAATCCTTTACCATTGAAAGGAAAACATGCACAACATCATCATGTTTTGATGACCTATCCCAAATAGAGGGGATATCGAGGATTTCAATAAGTGCTGCAGATGAAGACCCAACCCCGATTAATGATCTCCTAGATGTCGATTGAAGGAGAAGACGATTGCAGCGTCGTCTTAGATCGACGATGGCGGGAATGGCTCCTATCGGTGGTTTCTCCACCATTGAAGATGAAACATGATGCTTTATCTTGCCTATGTGAATGTTAGAAATTAAAAACCCAAGCAAAGAGAGATGAGTGCTATCGGTGTATTGAGAGAGAGAGAGACCTGAAGGGAGAATGAATGTGATATTTTGTGAAGAAGAAGACCCAAAATGGTGAATGAGAGATAAACCCAATTTTGTGAAGGGGAAAGATGAAGAAGTAAGCCTATCAAACCAAAATAGAAATCAAAATGCAAAAGTCAGAAGGAGGGGGCAGTAAAGCAAGATGAAGAAGACAACTTAGGGATTTTTTAATTCCTTTTTTGGATTTTTCCTTTTTTAATAATAAAAAATACATCAATAATTTAAAGCACACAGTCCCAAATCCCCTCGAACAAGTTCAAACCTAACTGCATTAAGAAGTTTTGTAAAGATATCTGCCAATTATTTTTCGTAGACATATATAACAGAGTGACTATTTTGGTCTCTACAAGCTCTCGGATAAAGGGATATATCAAGTCGATGTGTTTTGTTTTCGAATGTTGAACTAGATTCTTCAAGATGTCTATAGCACTCTTTTTATCTCACAGGATTGTTAACACAGCTTGATCGGTTCCATAATCTTCTAACGTCTATTTCATCCAAAGAAGTTGTGAACAACAACTACCTGCAAAAATGTATTCCACTTTTTTCGTTAACAGTGAAATAGAATTTTACTTTTTATAATACCACGAGATCATATTGTTACCTAAGAAGAAACAGCCTCCTGAAGTGCTTTTTTGATGGTCTAAATTTCCAGCCCAATCCACATCACTGTATGTTGGACCCCGAATTTTTTTAGAATTTTTTTAATAAATTAGCAAGCATGAACCGAAATTTTGAATTCTTGGATTAGAAATTTTTTGGAGTTAGTATATGTGTTTGCATGTATTAAATGGAAATACTAAAATAAAGTAAGGATTTAGTAGGAATTAGATTAAATGCGGAAAGGTAAGTTTGGAAGATTAAAAGTTTGTCATAAAGAAATAAGAGAAGAAGAGAAGAGAGTTGTGCATAGTAATGAAGAAAAATAGAGAAAGTCGTAGAAGAAACTAGAAGAAGAGAAGGAGAAACCGAAGCATAGAAAGAAGAAGAAGGAAAGAAAGAAAAAGGAGGAAGAAGAAAAAAGAAAAAGGGTTCAACTAAAAATTTTTAGGTATTCCCTATCTTTTCTTTTTGCTTTAGCAGAAGAAGAAACTAATGAAAGTAGGTTTTATGTTGAAAATGAAGAGAGAAAGAAGAGAACCAAGAAATTCATTTTCGTAGATTTTTATGGATTTCTAACTATATCTTAGTTCTTCTAGCCTAGATAAAGCTTATTTTTGGATAGTAGAGCTTTAGGGAAGTTCTATTAATATATATTGTTTGAATGAAAATATGTTTGTGTGAAGGAAATTAAGAATCTCGAAGGCGAGAGCAAGAGGAAGAACAAACTTAAGTTTGAAGTTACAAGTAAATAGGTGGGTAATACGTTTATAGTCGTTTTGTTGATGAGCTAAATTATTTGCTTGTATGTGTACTTAAATGCTTGCTTTTATTTATTGTGAATGTGGAAAAAATAATCTATGATTGAAATCATGTTTGCTTTGAAAGACTCTACTCCTTTTGGTATTAATGAGAAGAAGAAAAACACAAATTTCATGAAAATATAATTATGATATGAAATATGTAAACATCAGAAATTTGCTTATGTGGGCAAGAGAGATACAATTTCATTCGTCACGTGCACATTGACCTATAGCCTTCTCCCAGCTACCCCCTTGTGGCATATGAGCTCCGAAAAATGGACTCATTTCGTTCATGGTGTGAACTTTAGTTTCTCTATTCCGCTCTATGGGATTCTCTTAAGCTATTATATGTTTGCATTTTGCTTTAAATTGTTAAACACGACATATGATTGGGTGCTATGTTTTGATGATTGAAAATTTTACATGATTTTATTTGTGTAATAATATGTTTATCTGTAAGCTTGAACCGTAGATAATTTGACTGTTATATTTAAATATGATATAAATTTATGTATATGTTTGGTTTTGTGTGTGTGGTTCGTCGCTAATGGCTATAATCGTATTAACCACTAAGCTTCACAGCTTACCCCATGATTTTCCACTATTCAGGTGAAGAACAAGCAGATCATTAAACCTTGTAACTTCAGCAGACTCCAAGAATTATTAATATCTTTTGTAACTAAGTTAGTTCGAATACCTTAGGTAGCCTTACAATCATGCATACATGTTGTATTGTTTTTGGATTATGCCACCGTGCTAACTCTTAATATGTAATTGAAGTTTTATAAACTCTGCAATATCTGAGAGACAAAACTTTTTCTTATAGAGAAATGAATGAAAGAAGGGTTGAAGAACTTCTTTTGTATATGTGCAGAAATTTCTTCTCTGTTAAGTGTCAATTGTGTTGGGAACAAATTGTTAGTTGTTCAATGGCTTTTGAATAGGTTTTTCTAAAGCAATTATTTTAGTGGGAGTCTTATATGTATGGGTTGTGTTTGTTGGATTCGAGTCTTTTGTTTTTGTAAGAATGTATATTGACAGTAGAGAGAAAAAAAAAGGAGATGAAAATGTATTTTAAATCTTTAATGAATAAATTTTATTGATCTAGGAAGAATTAGATAAAATTATCTTTATGAAAGTTATAGCTCTTTCTCTTAACTTTTTAAAGATATAAAGTTTATAGTTTTTAGACTTCGAGATTGAAAGTTATGATGATTTTAAGTAGGAGTGTGTAGTCAGGGTTGCATGATCGTGTACATGCACGATCGCGACAACCCTAATTTTTCATAAATGTTGTGCACGATCGCGACGATCCCCCACTATTCATAAAATGTTGCGATCTTGCTTTGCTTCTTTATCCGTGCATTAGAAAATGCACAATCGTGTATCCTCAAATGCACGCTCGTGCATTTTTTAGGCAAACCTTACATTCTTTTTTTTATTTTATTTGTTTGTTTGTTTATTTGTTTTTACTCCCCCTAAGAATTTAATTTTTTTGTTAGTTTTATATATATTCTTTATTTTAAAAAGAACCCCAATTTCAGTGCCTTGTTACTGTGAAATAAGAACCGAGACTTGGGGCCAACATCTTTGGTATCAGAGCCCAAGGTTTCTAAGGATTCCTAGGCTTAGAATAAGTTATACTGTGAAATATATGATGTGTGATAAAGTGTTTGTATTGCTAAATTATTTGTTTGCACTGTCGAGTTTATTGAATGTATTAATTGACATGTATATCATGCATACATGTAGAAAACAAGATTAAAATGAAAAGTAAGCTAAATGATAATATTTTATTGAAGGAGTAAAATGCCACCTCGTCGAAGAACATGAGGAGTTATGCAAGAATCTGCTGCACCTGACTCTCCACTAAGAGAGGAAGTTACTGATGAGTTTAGAGCCCCAGCGATTTCTGAGGCGACCGTAGGGCAGGAAAGCGAGCCCTTTCAACCACAAACACAGGAGTCTCCTCTTCCTCTAGAGCAAATGCCTAATCCTTTTGATCCCAAAATGTTCCAAGCCTTTTCTCAGGCTTTTGTGTAGGCTATGGGCTAGATGCCACTTACTGCTACCCCAGCCCCATCTAAGAAAGGAAGACAATTTGACAAACTGAGGAAGTATGGCGTAGTGGACTTTTATGGAACAACCGATTCAGAAGAAACTGAAACATGGTTAAGGAAGACGAAAAGAATATTGGAACAGATGGATTATGAAGATGAGGAAAAGATTGTGTAAGCAGCAAGCTTGCTACAGGGAGATGTCCTATATTAGTGGGAAAGCGTACTAAGGAGCCAGTTAAAGCCGCTAGTGTTAACATGAAACAATTTCCAAGCTACCTGTAAGAAGAAATATCTATTTGAGGTGTATATTCAGCAGAAACAGATGGAGTTTTTAAGTTTCATCCAGAGGGAGATGATGGTGAGTGAATATGAGCGCAGATTTACACAATTATCTAGATATACAACTAAGTTAATGATGAGTGAAGCAGCTAAGTGCCGAAGATTTGAAGCGGGATTGCATTTGGCCATAAGAGAGAAAGTGGTGGCATAAAATTTTTACGACTTCCAACAGTTAGTAGAGGCTGCTTTAAGGGTTGAAAATGTGGAAAACATAAAGAGTGCAGTGAACAGAAAGAGGAAGGGAAGAGAACAACTTAGTAAGGGAGGTAGTGCAACTATGATAGGAAGGAGTGCCAAGACTTTCCTTGCATCGTCTGAGGTTAGGAGCAGTGGTTCAAGTAGGCCCAAACTGACAAGATCTATTTCTCTTCAAACCTCGACGGTAGGAAGCAGCAGAAGAGGAGAGGGGAATAAGCCATCCTTTCCAAAATGTGACCATTGTGGAAAATTCCATAAAGGAGAGTGTTATCGACTGACTGGAGCTTACTTTAATTGTGGAGAGAAAGGGCACATGGCTAGAGAGTGTCCTTAATATGCTAGACAGGTGGGAGCTCAGATGCAAGATTTAAAGAGGGCTAAGATTGTGGAAGTTAAGTCTGTAATTGAAGTTGGCAAAGTGGAGCAAAGAAAGTAAATCTTCTAGGAAGACCGAAAGGGTAAGCACTAGCTAGAGTATTTGCAATGACGAGAGAGAAAGCAGAAGCAGCTCTAAAGGTTGTGACTGGTATGGTTAAATTGTTTCATGATGACATTATTGTTTTAATTGATTCAGGGTCTACCCACTCATTTATTTCGTCAAGTATGATTATCCATGATAGAAATTTGAGTCCATTAGATAGTCCTTTGATATTTAGTACCCCGATTGGCCAGTATGTCATTATTAGTCATGTTTATCGAGAGTGTAAAATATGTATTGGTGAGGCAAAATTAATGATGGATTTAATGCCATTGGAGATGAAGGGATTAAATGTGATTTTGAGCATGGACACCTTAGAAAAATATAATGCCAATTTGAACTGCAAATTGCAGACAATAAAGATTGAAGTGGATAAAGGGGAAAAGGTGGTGTTTATGGGAGATAAGAAGGCAAGCCCACCCAAAATCATTTCATCTCTAAAAGCAGAGAAAATGATGAAGAAAAGTTATGAACCATTCTTGGCATATGTGTTAGACAAGAAAGTAGATGAAGAAAAATTAGAAAACGTTCCTATAGTCAGGGAATTTCCAGATGTCTTTCTAGAGGAACTACCAGGACTACCACCACTTAGAGAGATTGAGTCACCATAGAGCTTCTTCCAGGCATGACACCAATATCGATTCCACCTTATAGAATGACTCTGACAGAATTGAAGGAGCTTAAAGAACAGTTAGAAGAACTTTTGAAGAAAGGTTTTATTAGGCCTAGCTCTTCACCTTGGGGAGCTCCGATTCTTTTTGTGAAAAAGAAATATTGGTCCTTGAGGATGTTTGTAGACTACTAAAATCTTAATTATATCACTATCAAAAATAGATATCCTCTTTCACGTATAGATGATTTGTTTGATCAACTACAAGGAGTAAAAGTCTTTTCCATGATAGACTTGAGATCGGGTTATTATCAATTGAGAATAAAGGAGTTTGATGTGTCAAAGACTGCTTTTAGAACACGATATGGGCATTTTGAGTTCTTAGTTATGCCCTTTGAATTAACTAATGCCCCTGTAGCCTTCATGGACCTAATGAATAGAGTCTTTAAGCCTTTCTTAGACCAATTTATCATAGTCTTTATTAATGATATATTGGTTTATTCCAAGAGCGATAAGAAGCATGAAGAACATTTAAGGATTGCCTTAGAGACATTGAGAAAGAAAGAGTTGTATGCCAAACTTGATAAATGTGAATTTTGGCTAATGGAAGTGGTGCTTTTTGGATATGTAATTTCGAAAAAAGGAGTACATGTGGATCCATGAAAAATAGAAGCTGTTGGATGGGAAGCACCTAAGAATGTAGCAGAAGTGAGGAGTTTCTTAGGATTAGCTGGTTATTATAGATGATTCGTAAAAGGCTTTTCCATGATGGTAGCCCCACTCACCAAATTGACAAGGAAAAGTTAGAAATTTGGGTGGACAGAAGAATGTCATAGGAGCTTCGAGGAATTGAAGAATAAGCTTACAACTGCACCAATTCTAACTTTGCCTTCTGGTAGTGATGGATATACAGTGTATAGCGATGCCTCGAGGAAAGGATTGGGATGCGTGTTGATGCAAGGAGATAAAGTGATTGCCTATACTTCTAGGCAATTAAAACCTTATGAGATGAATTATCTCACGCATGACTCGGAATTGACTGCTTTAGTCTTTGCATTGAAAATATGGAGACATTACTTATATGGAGTCACCACCAAGGTATTTACAGTCCACAAGAGTCTTAAATATTTGGTGAGCCAAAAAAAGTTAAATTTGAGGCAAAGAAGGTGGTTAGAATTATTGAAGACTATGACTTGATGATAAACTATCACCTGGGGAAAGCTAATGTAGTAGCGGATGCACTGAGTAGGAAATCTACTATAGCAGATGTGAAGACGATATATCTTCCTTTGTTGAAGGAATTAGCTAAACTGAAAGTGACATTGAGGCAAGTCAAATCTGGTAGTATATTGGCTAATTTTAGAATAAGGCCAGTGTTAAATGAGAAGATTAAGGACTTGCAAATACTTGGACAAGCTCAAAGAAGAAATTAAAAATGGTAAGCCTCTGAAATAGGAATAAGAGGAGATGGATTAATGGTGGTAGGCAACAGATTATGTATTCCGGATATGCAAGAGTTGAAGAATGAAATTCTTCACGAGGCACATAATGCTCCGTATGCAATGCATCCGGGGAGTACCATAATGTATAGAGATTTAAAAGAACACTTTCAGTGGAGAGGAATAAAGAAAGATGTTGCAGAGTGTGCTAGAAAATGTTTGGTATGTCAACAAGTTAAAGTAGAACATTAAGCACCTGCCAGTAAGCTTAAGCCCTTGTCTATTCCTGAATGGAAGTGGGAGAAGATTACAATAGATTTCTTAATGAGATTACGAAGAACCAGCAGGAAGCGTGACGTAGTGTCGTGATTGTTGATAGGCTAACCAAGTCAACACATTTCTTACCAATTAGACAGACAGATTCTTTAAATGCCTTGGCTAAGAAATAAATAGATGACAGATTCTTTGAATGCCTTGGCCAAGAAATACATAGATGAAATAATCAAACTTTATGGGACTCCGGGTTCTATTGTATCAGATAGAGATCCTAGATTCACATCTAAATTCTGGGAAAGTTTGCAAAAGGCTTTAGGAACTAATTTACATTTTAGCATAGCTTTCCATCCGCATATTGACGGTCAATCAGAGAGGATAATAAGGACATTGGAAGCTATGCTAAGAGCATGCGTAATCATGGGATGATCATTTGCCTTTAATCGAGTTTGCTTACAACAATTCTTACCATTTAGGAATTCAAATGGCACCTTATGAAGCTTTGTAGGAGGTGTAGAACTCCTATTTGTTGGGATGAGGAAGGTGAAAGAAAACTTTTAGGGCCTGAGTTGGTACAAGCTACAGTCGACAAGATTAAATTGGTGAAACAGAGACTCAAGGTAGCTCAAGATAGGAGAAGAGCTATATCGACACACACAGGAAAGAGATGGAATATGAAGTTGGAGACAAAGTATTTCTAAGAGCCTCACCATGGAAGGGAGTCTTAAGATTTGGTAAAAAGGGTAAGCTCAGTCTAAGATACATAGGTCCTACGAGATTATTGAGAAGATTGGGCCTCTCGCCTACAAGTTAGCCTTGCCACCAGAGTTATCCAAGATTCACATTGTTTTCCATGTATCAATGCTAAGGAGATATAGATCAGATCCTTCCCACATAGTCCAACCTTCAGAGGTTCAATTAAGGGAGGATTTGACTTATGAAAAACAACTAGTGGCGATTCTAGATGCAAAGGAAAAGGTTTTGAGAAACAAGACTATAAAACTGGTTAAAGTTTTATGGAAGAACTATTCAAGAGAAGAGGCAACATGGGAACCCTTGAAAGACATGAAGGAGAAGTATCCACACCTGATTGTAGCTTCAAGTAAGAATTTTGAGGAAGAAATTCTTTAAGGGGGAGAAATGTTCGACCCCGAATTTTTCTTAGAATTTATTTTAATAAATTAGCAAGCATGAACCGAAAATTTGAATTCTTAGATTAGAAATGTTTTGGAGTTAGTATATGTGTTTGCATGTATTAAATGAAAATACTAAAATAAAGTAAGGAGTTAGTAGGAATTAGATTAAACGTTGAAGGGTAAGTTTGGAAGATTAAAAGTTTGTCATAAAGAAATATGAAAAGAAGAGAAGAGAGTCATGCATAGTAAGAAAGAAAAATAGAGAAAGTCGTAGAAGAAACTAGAATAAGAGAAGGAGAAACTGAAGCATAGAAAGAAGGAAAGAAAGAAAAAAGAGGAAGAAGAAGAAAGAAAAAGGGTTCAGATGAAAATTTTTAGGTATTCCCTATCTTTTGTTCTTGCTTTAGTAGAAGAAGAAACGAGTGAAAGTAGGTTTTATGTTGAAAATGAAGAGAGAAAGAAGAGAACCAAGAAATTCATTTTCTTAGATGTTTATGGATTTCTAACTATATCTTAGTTCTTCTAGCCTAGATAAAGCTTATTTTTGGATAGTAGAGCTTTAGGGAAGTTCTATTTGTATATGTTGTTTGAATGAAAAATATGTTTGTGTGAAGGGAATCAGGAATCTCAAAAGTGAGAGCAAGAGGAAGAACGAACTTAAGTTTGAAGTTACAAGTAAATAGGTGGGTAATACGTTTATAATTGTTATGTTAATGAGCTGAATTATTTGCTTGTATGTGTACTTAAATGCTTGCTTTTGTTCATTGTGAATGTGGGAAAAATAATCTGTGATTGAAATCATGTTTGCTTTGAAAGACTCTGCTACTTTTGGTATTAATGAGAAGAAGAAAAACACAAATTTCATGAAAATATGATTATAATATGAATTATGTAAACATAAGAAAATTGCTTATATGGGCAAAAGAGATACCATTTCATTCATCACGTGCATGTTGACCTATAACCTTCTCCTAGCTACTCGCTTGCGACATATGAGCTCCGAAAAATGGACTCATTTTATTCATAGTGTAAACTTCGATTTTGCCATTTCGTTCTATGGGATACTCTCAAGCCATTATATCTGTGCATTTTGCTTTAAATTGTTAAACACGACATATGATTGGGTGCTATGTTTTGATGATTAAAAAATTTACATGATTTGATTTGTGTAATAATATGTTTATCTGTGAGTTTAAACCATGGATAATCTGACTGGTATATTTAAATGTGGTATAAATTTATATATATGTTTAGTTGTGTATATGTAGTTTGTCGCTAATGGCTATAATCGTATTAACCACTGAGCTTTGCAACTTACCCCATTATTTTCCACTTTTCAGGTGAAGAATAAGTATATCATAAAACCTTGCAATTTTGGCAGACTCCAAGAATTATTAACATCTTTTGTAACTAAGTTAGGTCAAATACCTTAGGTAGCCTTACAATCATGCATACATGTTTTATTGTTTTTGGATTATGCCACCGTGCTAACTTTTAATATGTAATTGAAGTTGTATAAACTCTGCAATATCTGAGAGATGAAGCTTTGTCTTATGGAGAAATGACTGAAAGAAGGGTTAAAGAACTTCTTTTGTATATGTGCAGAAATTTCTTCTCTGTTAAGTGTCAATTGCATTGGGAACAAATTGTTAGTTGTTCAATGGCTTTTGAATAGTTTTTTCTGAAGCAATTATTTTAATGGGAGTCTTATATGTATGGATTGTGTTTGTTGGATTCGGGTCTTTTGTTTTTGTAAGAATGTATATTGATAGTAGAGAGAAAAAAAAGGAGATGAAAATGTCTTTTGAATATTTAATGAATAAACTGTATTGATCTAGGTAGAATTGGGCAAAATTGTCTTCATGAAAGTTATATCTCTTTCTCTTAGCTTTCTAACAACATAAAGTTTATAATTTTTGAACTTTGAGATTGAAAGTTATGATGATTTAAAGTAGGAGAGTGCAGTCGGGTTCATGAATGTTGTGCATGATCGCAACTAACTCCCACTATATAAAATGTCGCGATCGTGCACATGCATGATTGCGAATCTTTGTTTCTTTAGCCATGCATTTTCTAATGCACACCCATGCATTTTTTAGGCAAACCTTACATTCTTTTTTTATTTTATTTGTTTGTTTGTTTATTTATTTTTACTCCCACCAAGAATTTAGTTATTTTTTATGTTAGTTTTATATATATACCTTTATTTTAAAAAGTCCCCCAGTTTTGGCGCCTTGTCTCCGCTAAAAAAAAACCGAGACTCGGGGCTAACACTGTACCTAGCTATATGAGACGTAGAATCATATGTATACCAAATCTCGAATTCATAAGTATCGCTAACATACCTGATAATCCTCTTTATAGCTGTTAAGTGTGTCTCTTTCTGGTTGGCTTGATAGCAAGCACATACTCTAACGCTATAATAGATATTAAGTCTACTTATGATTAAATATAATAGACTTCTGATAATGCTCTGATATAAACTGACATCAACACTTTTGCCATTTTCATCTTTGTTTAGCTTCCTAGAGACACTCATAGGAGTTCTCGCAAGCCTAGCATTCTCAAGTCCAAACTTCTTTATTAAATTCTTTGAATATTTGGTTTGCGATGTTGGACCAATGGAGGTTGACAAATTAAATCCGTCTTTGTTTTGATAATAATCAAATTAAAGAATTGGTTAAGTAATATTTACAGGTTAATTGGACAAAGAAGAAGTTGATGGAACACTAGCACAAGTCAGA
>JAOQMS010000005.1:9029776-9062969 GCA_027563885.1 Erythroxylum longipes
TCTAATTCTTTGTTTTTTGTAGAACTTTACGAAAAAGTTTAAAAGATCTATTCAACCCCCCTTCTAGATCGTTTTCATACGATACAAAAATGCCATCATTCACTTGTTTAATTTGCAAACCCAAAAAGAAGTTCAGTTCACCTACCATACTCATCTCAAATTCATACGTTATTAATTGAACAAAATCGTCCACCATTTTCTGATAAGTAGAACTAAAAACAATATCGTCAATATAAATATGGGCAATAATTAAATCAGATCTAAATATTTTAAGAAATAAAATTTTGTCTACACTACCTCGTTCGTAGCCTTGCGTGATGAGATATTGGGTGAGTCTTTTATACCAAGCCCTTGGCATTTGTTTAAGATCGTAAAGAGCCTTCTTTAGCTTAAAAACGTGATCTGTATAAACTAAAGCAATGACCCTTTTGGCTGACCAACATATACCTCTTCTTGTATAAACCCATTTAAGAACACACTTTTCACATCCATTTGATAAAGTTTAAAGCCTTTCACACATGTTATACCCAACAATAGTCTAATCGACTCAAGTCTTTCCACCAACATGAAGGTTTTGTCAAAATCAATTTCTTCAATCTGAAAGTACCCTTGAGCCACTAACCTTGCTTTATTTCTAATCACATTACCCTTTTCATCATTTTTATTACAAAACATCCATTTTGGTCTGATCACATTCACATTAGATGGTCTTGACACCAATTCCTATACATCATTTCATGCAAATTGAGTTAATTCTTCTTACATAGCTACTGTCCAAAACTCATCTTGTAAGGCTTATTTGACATTTTTCGGTTTGAATGAAGTAGCACAAATATCGTGCAAGTTCTTAGTAATCGACTCTTTTTCTTTCTCTTGTTTTTCTTGTCTCACTAACATCTCCAATAACATTCTCTATTAGATGACTTCTTCTAATTTGCGAGGGAGGATCTCGGTTTAAATCACTTTCTATCGAGTTTTGAGGGTTTAAGGTAATTATGTTCGCGTCAAGTGTTTTGGTGGTTTCATCATCTAAAGCAACTGGCAAATCTTCTGTTTGAGCAATTTCTTCACCAGCAACAATTAACTGCAGATCTGAAAATTTTTTAGTTATCGTTTTATTGCTTGTATGAGTTAGTTCGCAAGGCCGATTTTGCAAGTTCTCTTATATCACTATAGCATTTAATTAAAACACATCATCTATCACAACATTTATGGACTCTAACACTTTCTTGGTTCTTTGATTGAACACTCGATATGCTTTACTGCTGGTTAAATAGCCAATGAAGATCCTTTCATCACTCTTGTTATCGAATTTTTTGAGTTATTCTCAATCTCTAAGAATACATCATTTACTGCCAAAAACCTGAAAGTAATTTACATCTGGTTTTTTTCCCTTCCAATGTTCATAAGAAGTCTTGTTCAAATTCCCTTCCTTGATTTGATCAAATTTTCAACACTATCATATTTTTCAGATTCATAACCTGCACACATAGGCTTCTAAAAGTATCTTATTTTTGTTTCAAAAATGATACCCAAGTATATCTAGAATAATTATCAATACACGTTAAAAAATATCTCATCCCACCAATTCTGTCATGTTGTGTTAGACCAACCAAATCCATGTGAATTAATTCCAGTATGCATGAGGAAGTAACGTGTCTAACCTTTTTATGTGGCACTCTCACTACTTACCCATTTGACATGCACTACATATCGTTTTATGTTTTTTGTTAATGGTTAGAAAACCTTTCACAACTTTTAATTTCTTCAACTTGGTAATGAGCTCATAGTTAACGTGCCCAAGTTTTTAATGCCATAGATTTATGTTTTCATCATATGAGGCTGATTTATAGGTAATTGTGATATACAACATTAACAATTTTCGGTTGATCATTTCCCACTCATAAGACATCCTTCTTGTTCGATTAACACTTTGTATTCATCACTTGTAAATTTAACCAATAAACCATCATCACAAAGTTGGCTTATACCACCAAATTTTCTTTTAATCCATCAACGTGAAGCACGTTCTTGAGGTGTGGCAGTCCATCCATGCATAGTGTTCCTCTTCCAATAACCAAGGCCTTCTTTCCATCGCCAAAAGTCACATGCCAATCCACACATCTTTGGTAGTCAGTCAAATAGCTTCTTTCTCTTGTCATATGACGTGAACATCCGTTGTCGAAATACTAACTGCTATGTGAAGTAGCCTTCATGGATTTAATAACTACAAGAGCTTGCAATTGACCTTTTCGAACCCAAGAGTGCCTCGATACCATAGATTTTTGCTACTGGAAATTTTGTAGTGAATCTATAGGTTTTCGGTTTTGAGTCCTTTGAAACAACATTTGTAGTAACTTGTATCATCTCGGCCTTATATGCCCGATAACCCCACAAAAATGACATATAGGTATAAATCTCCTATTCTTCCTTGAGTTTTTTTCTTGAACAAATCTAATTGCATTATTTTTCCCATCATTCAACTTAGAGCATTCACTTTTGTAGCTAATGCCTTGAAGATCTCCTTTAATCTTACCAATTTCCATCAAATTTTCTTTCCTGTGCCTTCATTTAACATCCTTATTCTCTTTTTTGTACTGACCAATTTCAATTTTGTTTCACTAAGTTTGTCTAATATAGACAATAATTTCTTCTCTAAATCTTGAATGCTATTCTTCATGGAGAAGTTTTCTTCCTTTAGCTTTTCATTATTCTTACACATTTGCACCCATTTTGCATACATTAATTCATAAGCTTCATAAATATTCTCCTTTTTGTCATCTGAACTACTATCATCACTATCATAATCTGAGATCAAGTTTTGAGCTGATTCATTTGCATTTTTCCAAATTTTTTTGATTTATTCACGTTTTCATCATCGATTGCTTCCTTCTTGGTTGTTGTTAAGCAAGCGACTAGGCTCTTGCTGTATAAAACTAATGCAGCACTACTCACAACTTCTTCTCATTACCATATTCACTTTCAGATTCATTCTCACTCCAAATACTCGTATAGGACTTCCCTTTTCTCTTTTTTAAGGTGTTAGCACATTCTTCTTTCATATGTCCGAAGCCTTGACACTTATTACATCGTATTCTCTTCACTTTTCTTTCAACTTTCGAGTTTTAGCTTTTTGTTTGAAGTTGTTGTTCAATAAATTCCCACTATTTTGCCTAAACTTAGGTCTGTCCTTTTTCACTTTCTTTAACTACTTACTGAAATTTCTTGTCAATAATACCAGATCCTCATTCTTTTCAGATTCATCTCCTACATCATTCACACCTTTACCAGTTTCAACTTTAAAGCACCTCTCTTGTTTTGCCCTTAACAGATTCATCTCAAAATTAATAAGAATTCCAATTGCCTTATCCAATAATAATTCATTGATATCATGAGTTTCCTCAATTGCTGCAATTTTAAGGATAAACCTTAAAGGTAACAATCTCAATGTCTTCTTAACCAGTTTCAAGTTATAATATTGCTTCCCAAGTTGATATGCTTGGTTTGCTTAGTCTCTCATAGAAGTCTCCAATGATTTCACTGTCGTCCATCTTCAACTCTTCAAATCTCACGGCTATCATCTGAAGTTTTAAGGCTATCACAGATTTCGATCCTTTATGTATAGTCTGTAGATCATCCTACGCTTTTTTAGCCGATCCATAAGCTGATATCATTAAAAAGTGACCTTCATCAATAGCACTAAAGATGGCTTACATGGCTTGTGAGTTTCCAAGTGCCCTCACTTCTTCAGCTCCTATCTACCTAGATGGATCTTTCAGTACTACTTCTCCCTTGTCATCAGTTATCATTGGATATGTCCAACCATGTAGCACCGAGTTTCATGCTTTTGTTCTCTATGCCTGAATAAAGACTCTCATCTGTGATTTCTATGCAAGATAATTGGAACTATCCAACAGCAATGGCCTGGTAATTGATGCTCCTTCTTTTGTAGCCATATTTGCAAAACCTAGATCTGCACCAACTTGCTATACCAAGTTCTGATTCAGTGATCCGCTCAGATACCAATTGAAAGTTTGAAGGACTTAGTAGTTTCACAAAATCTCTGATTTTGATTGCAGTCATTTCTAGCACAATCAATAACAGAAAAATTAAACGCACAAATGTAAATTAACATCGAAGTTTGTTAACGTAGTTTGACACACTTTGTCTATATTTGCAGGGCCTTTACCCAGCTTAATACTTTCACCAAAGAACAACAATAATTTTATATAAGGCCTTATAGAGCCGACTCACTCAATCCTTGCTACTATCCCTCGTCCTTACAACCTATGAAAGTATTTCACACTAGTAACTTGACGACTCGTGTTAACCCCAACAAAGGACTTTCTCAAAAACTTTTAACGATAAAGACAATTAACGAACAACTTAGGTGATTAAAAAAATGAACAAGAACGAAACTACTTAAGATGGAAAGGAACAATTTCTCCATAAATTCAATTCCTTCCAAGACATATTTAAAAGTTGTTCACCAAGTAAATAGGTGTATTCAACTTCCTAGATTGCATGAAACTCCAATTGAAACCAGCTACACTAGATTTTCCAATCAACGACAAGGAAACCAAAGAGAAAAACACAACACCCACTCAAGATCGACTTCTTCTTTTGCAACCAATGACCATAACCAATAAAAGATGACACCCAGCAAGAAAACAAACTCGGGTTACATAAAAAAAACTCAATAGGAAGCCCGCTGCACCCTCACACGTTTAAGATAATTGTAAAAAAAAACATGGACAAGAGACAGTCGAAGACACATGCAGCATTTAGGTCACGTCATACACCAAGAAGTCTTCATTAGGTAGAGTTCTTCATTCAGCACATAATGGTCATGTGATCCACACAAAGGTCTTTACAAGATTGAGTCTTATCTTTATATAAACTCTTATCAAAGATTATCCAAGATAGCGTTAAGATTTTAACCTTTAAGTCATACAAGATTTATCGTTAATTCAGCCTAAAAAATGACAATTCTTAATTCATAAACCAACTATAATTAGCCAATCAAATTCAAGAATTATTCTATCCTAGCTTGATCCAATTATCAAATAATGTCAAAACTAAATCATAAGATATATAACGTATATCTTAACAAAAGTGAATTTGTGATTGATATTAAAAATTTAAAAGAAAAGTTAGGTTTAGTTTAGATGCATGATAAACTTGATTGAATCAATTGGAGTTGTACGATTAGATTTTCAATGAAGTGTGTAAATAAAAAAAAAAGTAAACATACTTATACAAATATAAAATTTATAATAGTAAACTTAATATAGTGATAAATAAATGATGATATATTATAAGTTAAGATAGATTAAGTAAAATTGATGTAAGCTTTGGTTTGAATGGTTGTTACTAAGTCATATTTTGTTAATTCATTTTTTAGTAAAAAAGTTATTTTACTCTTCTCTTGAACTAATGATTTTATGGCTATTGGTAGTTAGTGATCAACTTAATTTGCAGATTTTCTCTAATCCTGGTCATTTTCTTAATCAATTAAATTTGTCTAGAAAGAGATAAAAGTATGAAGCTAGCCAGCAGAGCTCGAAGGAGCAAGCGTTACGGAATATCCTAATTCAAAAGATCCTTTAAAGCTTATATGTCCGCCACTCTCTAATGGCGACGCTTTTATATGCAAACATGAGGCTGTTCGTATCAAATTGATCTAATCCTAACTATTATAGTACGTATTGAATGCTCGCACACCCACTTCTTTCTCTTTAAGAAAAGTCAAACAAATTTAAGAAGGGGAAAGACAATCCCTACCGCACAAGTAGATGATAAACAATCGAAGCTACAAGTTAAGACTTCACCGCAGGGCCCAGTTTTCAAGGTTTTCCAGTCATTTCCTTTCCCTAAACAGATAACAACAAAGCATTTCATGTTCTCAAGTTTTCATGTTGGGTTAGGATCTGGATGCGGATCTGGATCTGGGGAATATTTTATAGCTATTCCTCTTTGAATAGTTCAGGCATGATGGTCCTCGTAATAGATAACAAGGAAAGAAATTATTCTCTATGCATGATAAACTTTGATTCACCTTTTTCCCAAATAAAAAAAGCAAGTGTAGATTATATATTACATGTATTTCGTTCAGAGATAGAACATATTTGGCCAATGAAGTACAAATAATGATTGACATGAAACAAGAAAACATGATGATACTCTTCAACGGTAATGAAACCACGTTAACAAAAGTTGGAACTGGCTAGATAAGTACTAACATTAAGATACAAAAGGGAAACAAAAGATGAAGGTTATTATTAAAGCATGTAGCTACTAGATGATAATAGTAATTAGAAGAGTCAAAGAGAGGTTGTGTTAATATCGTCGTATTATTAAAATTGTTAATAATACGGCATCAGATCACCTATTCCACAATCCCTATTCCAAACCTGTTCCAAAACTAAACGTCGATATTTTAATAAAACCAACTTCTCGTACTGTTCTAACATTCATCTTTAGCTCACCTCTCGCCTAAGCTAAGCCGATCTGTTGGACCCTACACGGTTGTGACTTGAGAAGTCATAGCCGTGACTACTCTCACTTTGTCTAGAAAATTTTTATTAAATTATGTGTTTGCATGTGTTAATGGAAATGTTAAATTTTAGTTAAGGAGTAAGTTGGCATTAAGTTAAATGTGAAGGGTAAGTTTGGAAAGACTAAAGTTGTCTTAAATTAATAAGAGAAAAAGTAAATGAAGGGTGCGGGAGAGATGTGCTGGAAAAGTAAGAAAGAAAGAAGAACCTAGAAGAAAAAGGAAGAGGAGCAGAAACCGAAATAGAAAAGAAGAAGAAGGAAAGAAAAAGAAAGGAGAAAGAAGAGGAAGGAAAAAGGTTCAACTGAGTTTTAGGTATCCTTTATCTATTCTTCTTGTTTTGATAGAAGAAGGAAGTAGAGAAAATATGTTTTATGTGCTGAAAATGAAAAGAGAAAGAAGAGAACCAAGAAATTCATTTTTCTTAGATTTTCATGGACTTTTAACTAGATTTTAGTTCTTCTAGCTTAGTTAAACCAAGATTACTTTAAGTCCAAGCTCAACGTTGATTATTAGAGTTCTATGGAGTTTCTATTTGCATATTTGTTTGAATGAAAGTTTGGTTATTTGAAGGGAATCAAGAAAATAAAGGGCAAAAGCAAGAGGAAAGACAAACTTAAGTTTGGATTTACAAGTAAATAGATGGGTAATATATTTATAGTTATTATGATGATGGGCTGATTTCTTACATGATTGTGTGTGCTTAAATGCTTGTCTTTGAATCATTGTGAATGTGGAAAAAATTCTCTGTGATTTGATATCATGTCTGCTTTAAAAGATTTTGCTACTTTTGGTATTAATGAAAAGAAGAAAACCCCAAAAAACATGAAAATATGAATATGATGTGACATATATAAGTATCGAAAATTTGCTTGTGTGTAGGCAAGAGAGATACCATTTCGTTCGTCACATGCACGTTGACCTAAAGCCTTCTCCCCGCTGCCGCTTGTGGCACGTGAGTTTCAAAAAATGAACTCATTTCATTCATAGTGTAAACTTCAGTTTCGCCATTTTATTCCATGGGACTCTCTCAAGCCATTATAGGTGTGCATTCCATTGTGATTAGTTGAGCATGATATATGATTGAACGCTTTGTTTTGATGGTTGAAAAATATATGATATGATTTATGTGATTGTAATTTTAATTATGTGTTCTGTGAGCTGGAATTGTGGAAATTTTAAAAATTGCTAGGTTGAGGTGCGACATATGTATATATATGTGCTTGATTTTTTTGTGGCTCGTCACCAATGGCTATAAATGTATTAGCCACTGAACTTTCCAGCTCACTCCATTATTTTCCACTCCTCAGGTGCAGAACAAGCAGATCAATATTGAACCTTGCAAACTTCGGCAATCTACAAGAAACTTATTTTGTAACTAAGTTAGTTCGGATACTTTTGATAGCTTAGAAGCATATCAAGCATGAGCATTCATATATGTTTTGTATTATGCTACTGATGTGGCTTTTGATATGTAACTAAAGCTATGTATAAACTCAGTTGTGTTTTAGAAATGAAAGTAAGAGTTGAAGAATTTCTTTTTTGTTCATGTTCAAATTCTCTTCTCTGTTAAGTTGTTAATTTCGGTTAGTAATACAAGTGTGAGATGTTTGATGGCTTTTGGATAGATTTTCTTAAGCAAATGGTTACGTTGGGAGTCTATTAAGTTGGGAGTTTTGTATGTATGGTTTGTGTTTGTTGGTTTCAGGTCTTTTGAAATATGTAAAGGTTCATATAGGCAGTAGAGGAAAAAGGGGGGCAGAAAATTTTGTCCTGACTTCAATGAATAAAATATATTGATCTAGGTAGAATTAGATAAATTCGTCTTCATGAAAATTATATCTTATTCTCTTAGCTTTCTAAAGATATAAAGTTTGTAATTTTTGGACATTGAAGTTGAAAGTTATGATAATTAGAAATTGGAGTGGCATAGTCAAGGCGCACGATCGTGTTTAACCCCATTTTTATAAGGGTGCACGATCGTGCACATGCACAATCATGACTGACCCTATTATTAATGGAATTTCACAATTGTACTTGAGCATGATCATGAGTGACTAAGAAGCACGGTCGTGCCTTTATATGTGTCGTGCACTTTTGTGCACGACCGTGCATTTTTTTACACGACTGTGCATTTATTTTATTTTATTTTATTTTAAAAGTCTCTCAATTTTAGCGTTTTGTTACCATGAAATAAGAACCGATGCTTGAGCCCAACACGATCTATGCCCCCTCTCCCTTTCATTTTGCTTCCCACTTTCTCGTCATCCTCAGTTTCAGTCATATTTGCTGAAATGTCTCCAAAGAATTGAAATCCCAATTTGTTCTTTGTCCTAGGTAACTTCTTATCATTAAAGATCGTGTTTATTTGAATCCCCCTTCTAGGTTATTGTTTCTCTTATACCTCTGTGATTTTTGTAATGATATTGATCATCGACAGTAGCAGGTAGTGGCCTTCACAAGGTGTTCAGGTGGTTAGTGCTTTGTTAAACCTCGTCCCTCAATCCTCCACTACAGTCTTCGACAAAAGCTCTCTCCTTTAGCATTCTGTTTGAAGTTATCAAAACATTGGGAAGATTTTGAGGTAAGTTCCTGTCCTAAAAAATGATTACCGAAACCAACTAATAAGTTAGCGAATTTTAGTCTTCGATGAATTTTTTTAGTACACTCATGGAGACAAGAAAATCCCATGTTTTGTGTAATTTAGAAACGATTCTGATATTAAAGGAATGATCTGGCAAGCAACTTCGTGACTTAGAAACAAAACCCAGTTGTGTTTGTGTCTCATTAATGAAGCGCTTGATTTTATACTTGTTTGTTTATACGTTTCTATTTGCTTTGAGTTTTAATGTGGAATTGGTGTAAGAATCCTTAGTTTTGAAAGAATGGGAAAGAAAAGAATAATGGTTCCAGCTAAGGATTTCGACTTGTCCTCTGTCAAGTACTAGCCCATATTGGCCTTAGAAGAAATGTCGTATTGCTCTTTCTTGCCTTTTTGGGTACCTTCTAATGGGCACATCATCTATAAAGATGTTCTTTGATCTGAAATCTTTTGTTGCAATTATTTTGAATATTTTAAATATCTATTTTGCTACTGGAATTAAAGGTCATATTTGCTCGTCTATGCACTGTGATGTCTCAAATGCACCATAGGCGACAAGGGTATCCATTTGGTTCCCTATTAGATTTTACACCAGATTCAACAGGACGTAAATCATTGAAGTCTTTCTGCATGTGATTCACTTGTGGTCCTTTTTCTTCATTATAAAATTTGATACAGATAAGTGATATAATGAACTTCACATATGTAAGGGGTTTTTGGGAATACGATATCCTGTAAATTTATAAATATTTCAGATGTTTTGGTTATTTAGCTGGTGGGTTTATTAGTGTATAACAGTAGCTCAGTTAGCTATGATCTTCATGTTCATGATGAAATTGATGGTTCTTATGTTTAAGCCTATGACATGATTAATTTCATTATTTTCCGCATGTAGATCCGATATTTTCATTTTCCCCATTGGCCATCCATACAAGAAATTTGTCAACAAACCTTAGATGCTCATTTGTTGTATAGGTTAGTTATCTCTTTATTTATACTTCAAAATTCTTGGTTTAGCTTGCGCTAAATATGCAGTTTATGACTTGTGAGATTGGTTACATACCTTGTTAGAGTGGATTGTCAAATGCAAGAGTAACAGTCTTTGATGATGTCTTCCCACTTCCAGATGATCAACAGGTATTACTTTTCTCCCCTTCCTTTCCTTATCTCCCCATCCCTTTATTTCTTTCTCTTACCCTCATAAACCCTCACACTTGCGCTCACACTTGCACACATAACTGTGCATGTACATACACATATAATTTGTGAAACAGATGCGTGAAATACAGTTTGTTGTCTTCTTGGAAGTGTTAAGTCTTTCAATTTCGTTTCCCAGAAAGCAAATGAATGTGAGAAAACACTAGTAATTCTTTAGCCCTTTTTGGAACATTTGATGCATTGCCTATTTGCAATTGTTTCCTGTCAAATATGGGAGTATTATCTTTATTAAGAAGACACATTTTGTAGTTGATCCAGTTGCAAGCCTCCATAGTCTTATTGGATTATTTATGAAATTAATCACAAGATTTAGGTTTTATAATGTACTTTCTGCTGTGTATCATTCTGTTTGTGCAATTTTTAGTCCCAATTGCCACATTTTGACATTTTGTAATCAGGAGTGGGCTCACAAGCAGTATATATCAAAGCATCAACAATGACCTTCCCAACAATGGGGAAATTTCTACTATTTTAGGATGCAGAAAATAAGGTTTGCTCTATAATATCATAGTCATATCATGATGTGTTTAAGGCTATGAAAATTCAGTGGTTTTTTAGCTAAAGTTTTCATTATCTGAACTTTTAGCTATGTGGTTATGGGACCCATCAATATATGGAGAGAAATTAACAAAACAAATATTGAGCAGTCAGTTGGCAACATGTGTGCTAGAGTACTATTAATGACTGACTACTGTAAATTTCTAGAGTTATCTAAGACAAAGCTAGTGTGTCTCTATATATAAAAATTTTCCAATTCAATGCCAGTTGAGTGGCCTAAAGACCCTGAATTTTGGTACAACTCCCATATTATTTGATCATTCTAGGATCAACTTCCTACAAGCCATATACAATTAAACGAATATAACTTGAGTGTTTATATTTTTTCAAAACAAACTTACATTGTCAAACAAATTAAAAATCCCATTCTTTTAATTCCATTATGATTTTAGGAATTAACATATGTCAATGGTCAGTGACATATATTTTATTGGAGTCTTTGGCATTGTTTCTTAGGTTGATGTCAAGGAATATGAGGCCCTTCAACGTGACAAGATTGCTGTTGATGGTGGAGAATCAATTCTCAAGGTTCGGTTTCAATTCTGACCAGTTTTCATTGTTGATGGTTTTGTCTCTTATCTTGATATTTGTTTACTTCTTTAGAAAATTGTTCTGTTTTATTAGACTTCTGCTGTTCTAGGACATTTTAATGTTAGGGATTCCACAATTAAGAAAGATGTAGATACATGCTCTAATTTGTATAATTTACTCAGAAGTTGAAATTCATTCTAACAATCCTTATTTGTTAAATCTAGAAAACTAGAATGCTTTTAAGAAGTGTTTGAAAAACTAGGGGCATGTTTGTAGAATTGCTATATGTACACTCTTTATTCCTTTCATTAACACTATGAAAAATCGAAGTTTGGTACTAGAGGTTGTTTATCTATTTAACTAGGTACAAATGAAATAATATGCCACATATCATTTGCTTGGATTAGTTTTAATGGGGACAAAAATGGTGTAAAACTTCTCACAAATTTTAGGACTTGCTATTGACAACGATAATTCAGCTCAAGTTGTAATTCCCCCCATTTCCCGTATACATTTTCTTATAATAAGAGATACCAACTTCTCAACAAATCAGAACATTAAAGTATTCAACCAATCAATCAATCATTCAATACAACATTTAAAAATCAATCCTAGGTTGGTAAAAGTCTAACCTATTATTGTGAAAGCTATTTCTTTTATTATGCGGATTAGCCTTACTATTCTTGTAGTATGAATGGTTATTTACTCATAAAACATTATTTTCAGTGTTAGGCCATAATGGTGTTTTGGGTTTTTGGTTATGGTTCATTGGTCTGGAACCCAGGATTTGATTTTGATGAAAAAGTGATAGGCTTCATTAAGAACTATAGATGTTTCTTTGATCTTGGTATGTATATGATCACCATTAGCATATTAAGAGTGTTCTCACAATCATTTTATCGTCCACAAATTTGATTTACTTATAATTCATACCTTGTTCTGCATACTCCAACTGGCATTAATCACAGAGGTACTACATACATCCTACAAGAACATGCACATTGGAATATTTGGAAGGAGATGTTTGTGTAAGTATCAGTTTTTGATTGAAATATGAATGGGAAATGCCTGTCTTTGATATGCCTAATTGCAAATGGACCAAAAGTGGAGATCGTTTCCTAGAGATTCTTTCTTTGTGTTTGCTTACCTATTCAGTAATGGTGGTTTTCATTTTTTATTTGTAATTGACTCTTGTAAAGTGGTGGTACTGATTCGAATTTTGGAATGGGGCAAAACAAGATTCTACTCAAATTGATAATCATTTTCTGCTGGGAGACAAAGCTTTACTCCTGTGTCATAGCCTTTTATTTCCTTTTCAAACACTGTCGATGTTCATCAAACACTTTAATTGATACCGTAATTTTTTTTTTAAGGTTTTAATATTTTCTTCTCATCAATTAAGAGAATATACTGATGAAAAGCACAGTTGAAACAAATAATGTTAGATTGACATAGAGACCCTGACTATACAATTTGTTGAGTTTTATTTATATAGCCTATTATTACCTACATGGCAAAATAAAACAAAAACAAAAGTAGCTGCCTAAATTTACTTTTAACAGACAAAAGTAGCTGCCTAAATTTACTTTTAACAGCTTGTTCTGGTGGTTATCCTTATTTCATTTCTTACATACATTTAAGCCAGAAAAATTTTGCTTAGTTTTTACAATTACTGACATGCTTACTATGGTTTTTGAGTAGCAACTGTAAATCAACATATTGAGTGCAGTGACATATGTGGTTTTGATGATGGCCGATTTATTTTTGAGTTTGGTGATGGAAGTGGTAACTCCTTCGAGGCAATCCTTTGGAAAATTGAGACAATGCACTCCCGGGTTCACAAGTGTAAGAATTAACTAGACGTGATAATAACAAAAAATGCTGCCAAATTTTCTTCCTTAAAGAATTTGAGCCTTCTTGCAACTTTGGATGCTTAGACTAGCTCGGCTCCAAGTCCTACATTTTTTGATGGCAATGGAGATGCAATTGGTCCAACTTCTTGCTTCTCTTTGCTCTATTTGGTATATATTCAAGGAAAGCTGGAGTTAAAGCCAATACTTGTATTAGAATTGTTTAGCTCATGAATCCAAAGATCCTTTGTGGCGATTATACTTGTAGACTGTGATCTATTCTGAAAACTGACTAATGTTGATTTGTTTTCAAGAATGCTACTTTCAAGATTGTAACCAATGAAAACACATTTATATACAACTTGGGGTTTTTTTTTCTCCGGTACACCTTGAGTTTCTCACAGTTTCATTTACATTATGGCTTCATTTACATTTTTACTTTTGTTAATATTTTTTCCCACAATGTCATCCACAAAAAAGAAGTTTGATGTTTGTTTTTTTTTGGTACCATTATTAGAAGTTTCATGACAATCTTAAGAATTAAATATTTCGCACTTTGGTACAAATATTTTTTAATATAAGGATTCGTTGTTTATAGACAACATATAATAATGAGTATATAAAAGATTACACAATAATTAGAGTATAAGAAAGAAATTGCGGATTTTCAGTAAGAAACAAAATATGCACCTCGTCGATAAAGATGCACAAATTAACTTAAACAGTCTACTTTCTTTTCACTTTGTATTTACAAAACATGCCCCCTGCACATGGAACTAAACAATCACATGTCTCAACGAAACCGCCTGTATCTAGACTATCATAGTTAACATTACTATTTTGTCGTGAGTTATTTATCATCACATCGCTTACACAATGTGGTTGTTGTACCTATAAGAATCATTTTAAAAAACAGTATCAATAGTAAATTGTGAATAAGTCACTAAATAAAATGTCATTATTAATAGTATTCTGGCAAAAGATAAATACCAATTGAGAGTTGATCATGTCCATAGAAAATGGAAACCTTCAATAGAAATTGTTTGACTTGAATTGGCAGAGACAACCTACCACAAAAAATCTTAAAGAGTGTATAATCAAAATACTTAGACTTATTGTTAAAACATTGAATCTTTTTTATTAAAAAGTATACATGTACTTGGAGAGATTTTTAAGCAAAAAAATACGGTTGGTGAATTTAAACCATATCTAAGTTAGCAATACAAATCTCAATTCCTTGCAATTGAATTGCATACTAAAAAAAAGAAGAAAAAATTAATGATAAATTAAATAACATATGACTGGTGCTATTTAAAATACTAATCAAAACTCAGCTTGGTTATCTCTTTGATAGGGAATTGTATATTGACTTGATGTAGTTTGAAAGCTTTCTATGATACCCTGTCTCACCCCAAAGAAGGAAAAAAATAGCATTATATAAGGGACATAAAATTCAAGAATATAAAAATTCTTTTAATGATACCTCAAGATTAGATGGTAATGTTGATGCTGAGGCTCTAACATTTGTTGGAGCAATTTGATCATTTTCTATTGTATCATGTCTCACCTATAAAATAGAAAAAAAAATCATTATTTAAGGGACGTGGAATTCAAGAACTAAAAAAATTACAAATAAAACCTCTAGATTAAATGACAGGATTGGTGCTGCAATTGTAAGATTTGCTGGAGTCTGAACTTTTTTGGTTGATTTCCTTTTTTTCAAAGCCTTCTCTAAACCACTCCTCAATCTCTTACCTGAAACATTTTTCTTCTTAACTTTGAATCCTTTAATTCCAATATTGTTCTTTTCCTAAATTACATTCCCAACTTGGTTCAAGTGATCTGTTATAACACTTAAATATCGAACCATCTCTTCACCTTGTAATCTAACATTGGAGCTCACATTCGAGTGTTGGACAATTGATCCATTACCTTGTAGCCTACTGTTTACGATTTCCAACATCTTCAAAATACAATCTTTAATAATTTTCTAAGTCTTTTTACTCTCAGATACTTTTGTAACCAATTGAACATATAACCCACACAATTCTTTATACTACATACTTTGACATATCTTGGGATCTAACTTGCTTATGTTGATTCTAAAATTTTCAGCTCCCACGAATCCAAGTTTTGCTTTATGTGTCCACCTTTTCAATATGTACTGACTTGGGATCTCCATAATATTTTTCACAGTAAAAACTTTCAAAACATGAGAGCATAAAATTCCAGCAAACTCGAATTTTCTACAACTACAATCAACTTTTCCATTTGATGAATCATAAGTAATTACATGGTAATAGCTCTTATTATGAGGGGTAGTTTGATATTTTTTGATCGATCCAACCTCCCCAAAATTTTCAATACAAGAATCATGAGACTTACACCACTCATTTTAAAAGCACTTGAACACTTCAGGAGTATAAACACTAGTTGCATGTTTCAAAGTTTCAATTGGATACAATAATGAGGGAAGACTTGTACTTGATTTAAAATCAACCTTTAACTCTTCATATCTATGATCTTCAATGAGTCTTTTAAAGTGATGAAAAAACTCCAAGAATTTGTGTTGGTAAGTGACATACCTTTTTACAACACTATTTATACTCTCACTTTTTTGTGTTGTCATCATGTCTGCACAAAACATTTGTCTTCCATACACTAAACCCCATTTTTCCTTTATCCCAACATGTGCCTCAACCAATCATTGTCTTCAAGTCTGTATTTGCGCAAGATCTCATTCCATGTATTTACAAAATCTTCCTCTTCTTCAAAATCATATATGCAAAAGCTAAAATCTCTAGCAAAATCTCTGAATTAAGAGAAAACAACACTTAAATGAATGCCACATTTTGATAAATGTGTCAAATACATAAGCGATGATGAGTTTTAGGCCATCTTAGTACTAGAGCCTTTGTCATTGCTGCATCTTGGTCTGTAAGAATAGTTTTAGGTCTTTTATATAGTTTTCACAAAAGTATCAAATAATCATTCAAACATGAAGGATGTCTCATTATATAATAATGCAACACCAAATATTGTAGTCTGCTTATGATGATTTAGACCTACAAGTAATGCAAGGGGACGACCTTCAATGTTCTTTCTATAAGTTGTGTAAAAGCAAACAACATCACCAAAATTTGAGTAATTTGATCGCATCTTTACATCTGACCAGAAAATGTTGGCTGTTAAATCATCTTCATCCACTTGGATAGCATAAAAAAAATTCGGATCATCTAATTACATGTTATGCAAATATTCCAAAACACCTCTTGTATCTCCTCTTTTTGAATCTCTTGTTCTTTTGGATCGTAAGTAATTTCTATGATATGAAACATAAATTCTCTTGACCATCTACTTGCCTAACCATGACATTATGAGATGCCTTTGGTGAGATTCCTACATCATTTGCCATTTCAATTTGCATTTATGTAGATAAACTTATCTTTCGATGAGATCTGTGTAAGTGTGTCTTGTTTAGACTCAAGGGGCAATGATTATGCTCCTCAATAAACTAAACCACATAGAGTTTTCTGCTTTTTCAACGACTAACTCTCATTTTAGCTTTATACCAAACCTTATTTTAGCGCGTGTTACTTTCACATACATATCTCGTTTGTCTTTTTCTCGTTTGCCTTCAGCACTATAACAAAATATTTTGTTAATGAATTTTTCGATTTATCTTTGTGTTTTTTATATTTGTGTTTTCTGCTTCTCCTTATCCCAAACCTGACTTCTTTAGCATATGCCAAATAAAATTGGTAAGCATCTTCTTTTGTCTCAAATTGCATTCTAATTTTTGGCATTAATTTTTTTGATACAAATGACCAAGTAGATTGCAAATCTTGATTACTATTTAAACTCATGACAGCTACAAGCTCATCTTCACCTTTACTATTGCCAACTTCATTACCATCTTCAAAATTTAATTGATGACAAGATAAAGATATACCCGCCATAGAATTATTAGCTTTGATTCTGAAGCAAAAACCCAAAAAAACAAATGAAAAAATTGAAAATGGATACTTCACATTTATGATATAGAGAAACACTAAGTTTAGAATTCACAATTTAATTAAGAAGCAAAAATGAATTCTTTAGCATTAAACTTAAATAAATATCTAACAACTAGTGTTAAAGAATTCTTTAAAAAAATGTTTGGTATCTCTATTTGGTGTTCCCGCGTGTTAGTAAACTAGAAACAAAAAAGAAAGGAAAAAGAAAAGGAAAAGACATCGGCCTCACTGAAGCTAAAAGAGAGCCTATTGATACACAACAAAATTGGATTTTATTAAAATGACGTCGTATTGTGGTGAAACAGAGTTGGAACAGATTTATTGAAACAATCCATTTCTTTTAAAGAATTAAAAAAAAAGTTACTTCCTTTTTCATCATAATCAATTAAGTGTTATTGTATGAAAATCAAGTTTCAATGTGATATGGAAGAGACGTCACTTAACACATATGAATTTACATGAAAAAATCAACCCATCTTATTAAAGTATTAGACTATACAACATAAGGTTTATTTGTTATAGCAAAACATGTACTTTGGCTTGGCTTGCTGAGCTAAAATTAAATTAAAATAGATGGAATACAACTACGTACATTCATAAACAATGAATAATGGCAGCAATATAGGCTTAGCTTGCATCATCAATGTCTGTGCTTATGAGACCACATCATATTCCTACCAAGCTCCATAAAGTTGGAACAGTACAGATAATCTGAACCCGTCTCAAAAACCTTAAGCCTATTTATAAAAGAACACTTGTCCCACTCCACCAAGAAAATCCATTATCTAGATGCGAATCGTACCTTGAAGATAATCTGATACCACCAAATGTCAAAGGCTTGATTCCTTTTGACAACTAAAACACACCAAAGATCGAATGAATGACCAAAGAAATGCCAATGCACACTGTAATTATCAGTAATCTTCACAGTTCTTTCTCCTACAGCGTGGGGACTGAAAATTGAATTAGGTGCTCAAACTTATCAACCATTAAAAAATAGAGCTAAATAGACTCAGAAGAAGCTCTTAAGTAACTAGATTAGTGAAGTGGCTTATGTCATGAAAATGAAAAACAAATCAGATTAGCATATCCCAAGTTTCCCTTTCCATTTTTCAGGTTTGGGTTTGAAAATATTAGGATAAAATCACATAATAATCTGTTCAAACTACGATTTCTTCAACCTTTGGCTAGGTCCAATCAAGCATCATTAACTAAGAAACACTACAAGATTATCTGTTGAGAAGTACTATATTTGTTCCAATTGAAGCAGTAAATTGATGTATCAATCAAATAGGACATTGGTTCTGCAGTAGGGTCAGAACAGTAAAAAAAGGAGCTAAATCAATGCATCTGAATAGATAAACTATCAAACTAAGATTCCAATGGCATGAAAGTAATTGTCGATTGAGAAGCATTGAGATTATGCAACTGTAATATCAAATTTTTTCTCCCTTGAAAGCTATTGAGCAAGAACAACTAGTTCAAGCCTTTTACTTTTTCCAACTTGCCATAAACAAGGAATTTAACATTATGTACTGATTTGTGTTCAATTGCCCTCGAACAACTCTTACGAGTGAATTTAACTATATTTTCTAGAAGCATATGACAACAAAAAAGGTAGCAATGAAAGGATTCTTCTGCATTTGTGAGTTACATGTGGCAGCATTAAAGTCCTTGCAAATTTTGTAGAAGAAATGAAAACAATTAACTAATGAAAGTGAATAAAAAATAGCATTTTGAAATGAGAGGAGAGACAGAACTGGGACCCTCACCTTATCTTAGCTATTAGCTACCCTTTCTCAACAGGAGGATCTATGACGAAGCTCAGCAGGAAAACCAGAACCTGAACAAAACCACAATTTCAAAAGGGATAAGAATAGAGACAAAATATATCTGTCTTTACAATGAACATGTAGATTTTTTATCTTGAGGCATAGACTTCAAGTTCAAACACAACCTCCAAAAAGAACCACATGCAGCTTTTTCACACTTGATACCATCTTTTTAAAGTATATTCATCATTCATAAACCATACATTCTAAAATGTACACATGTTTGAAACAATTTAGTGATTGATTAGCTAAATTAAGAAAGACTGGCTATTTTTGAAACAAAACCAGAATTTGGGGTAAGAATATGGTATGGTTCTTAAGGAAACAAAAATTAAAAAGTGGGTTTCTCTAAGTGTTGATCTTTCGTTGTTTTCTGGAGAGAACTAGAGAGAATGCATACATCTTCTTATTGATTCTTTATCAAATTGCCTTTCCACATTTCAAATTCCTATGACATTAGCAAACCAGTTGCATGGTCACCATAATAGAAGTTGCATGTTATTCGAATAGGATGACAACAAAAATGGCCTTAAAACTTGCTTTGAAATCTTATCAGTCAGTCCCAAGCATGTTATGAAATATCTATTGCATTATATAGGACTTGGAAAGTAGAACTTAGAAACTATAAAAGTTACGAACTACCAAGTAAACAGAGAATGGAAGATGTAAGCAATATGGGAAGCAATTTGTGATGGTTAGCATGTGACAAGGAAGCGTTTGACAGCTAATGTAAAACCATAGATTTGATGCTAATAATGTTAACGAACTCCTAGACTTTTTTTTTAGAAATGAAGGCAATAAAGCAAGGTAATTCTGCAAAGGTGAGTTATTGCAAGATATTGAACTTTCTGTTGATCTTTGATGCAAAAATCAGTACAGTGGACTTTATATTGATTAATTAGGTTGGATGGATTTCAAAAATGGTGCATCTCAGCAATAAACCTTGTGGTAGATATGTACGATAAGGATGACTGATATGGCATTTTGTTGTAATATTTAAGGCATGGTGATCCACTGACAAAAAAAGGGAAATACACATTAAGGAATCGACATGTATATATGCTAAAATATAGAGAGATAAAGAGAAGGAAAAAAAAGGAAAGGAAGATCATACACATTCATATCTTGATTGTGCTTTATTTTCAAAATTCAAAACAAGTACACTATAAGTTAAAGCACTAACTGATTCATGTCGAGTGCTCTCATAAAAGTGGGACTCGTCCTACGACTTCATGTTTTAAGAAATCCATGCTATAGAAACTTTAAAAATCTACAACATGTTTATAACTAAATAGAATAGATTATTCATCCCACTTTAGAAAATAGGAATCCATAACCAAGATTACATTATCTATATGAGGATGAATCCTTGGACTTTCTGAAAACAAACAGAAGGAACAAAATTGACCATCCTCCTAAGCCTGTGTATTTGGCCTCCCCTTACTATTCAAGAACGAGTTACATAACATTTTTCTTTTATTGACAAGCTTATAGTTCCATTTATACATAACAGTACTTGAGGAGGTACAGGCGTAGATGCCCACATAAAGGATAAGAAGAGAGACCTTGGATGATCTTAGGCTTGCACTTGACAGAGGACAAGTCCAAATCCTTAGCTGGAACCATTATTCTTTTCTTTCTCATTCTTACAAGACGAAGTATACTGCCAATTGGTCAAACAAAAGAAGACCAGAGAATTCTTACACCAATTCCACATTAAAGCTCAAAGCAAAGAAAAACATATAAACAAACAAGTACAAAGTCAAGCACTTCATTAATGAGACACAAACACAACTGGGTTTTGTTTCTAAGTCATGAAATTGCTTGCCAAAGTATTCCTTTCATTTGAGAATTGCTTCTAAATTACACAAAACATGGGCTTTTCCTGTCTACACGAGTATACTAAAGAATTCATTGAAGACTAAAATTCGCTAACTTGTTAGTTGGTTTCAGTAATCATTTTTTAGGACGGGAACTCACCTCAAAATCTTCTCAATGCTTCGGTAACTTCAAACGGAATGCTAAAGGAGAGAGCTTTTGTGGAGGACTGCAGTGGAGGATTGAGGGATGCGGTTTAACAAAGCGCTAACTACCCGAACACCTTGTGAAGGCGACCTGCTGCTGCCGAAGATCAATATCATTACAAAAATCACAGAGGCATAAGAGAAACAACAACCCAGAAGGGGGATTCAAATAGACACGAGCTTTAAGGATAAGAAGTTACCTAGGACAAAGACCAAAGTGGGATTTCAGTTCTTTGAAGTCATCTAAGTAAATATGACTGAAACCGAGCATGACGAGAAGGCGGGAAGCAAAATGGAAAGGGACAGTGGGCATCGATCGGCTTGGCTTAGGAGAGAGGCGAGTCGAATATGAACGTTGGAACAGTACGAGAAGTTGGTTTTATTAAAACGTGACATTTAGTTTTGGAACCGGTTTAGAACAGAGATAGTGAAATCCCAATAATACGAGGAGTTGTACATGATAAAATCTTTTATTTAATTGCTTAGCCCGTCACTCAGATATTGGGTTAGCTAAACATTTTATTAATTAATTTTCAATGGAATCTGATCTACATAGTCGAATCCCACGTCCTATCAAGTAATTATTTAATTGAGTCGCAGCTAATCACATCCCTAGGATTTTAGCCAAGAAGTTTACTTTACTATTGCCTTGGTGACTCCAGTGTATTATAAATTTATAATAATAACAAACATAAACTGAAGATGTGAAGATCTTATTGTGTCAGTGGTGAGAGTCACATATCATATGCCCAACTTTGTAATTTGAGAAAGATGATAATAAAATAAGAAAAAATTGATCTCAGCATTATTTTTTGCTATTTTAAATCGTGAATTAATGTGGTAATGATCTATTATAGAAATTTAAAAAAGAAAGAAAGCAAAAGACTTTTTTGCCATCAAGATTTTTACCATCCAAAAGATTCTACCTCACTTAAGCCATAAGGTAAAATTAAAAAAAAACACACACACTATGATTAGTTGATTACCGTCAAGTAGTATCACTTAAAAAAATTATTTGGTTTATAAAACAGGTGACTTTTAGCTAATTAATTATATCAATTAAATCTTTAAAAAAAATTAACCAAACGGCTTAGTATTCCTGGTTTAGGAAAGAGACAGTTAAGTAACGGTACAACCGTAGAAGAGGTCCGGTAGGAGCTGAGATGCAATATGAAAAGACAAAACTAGACCTATCTTACCATGTCAACAAACAGCCAAAACACTTTGAAGACATCACACGCATTTCACGATACATCTCTCCCGGACGTAATTTGTACTTCCACATCAAGTAAATCCTAAAACAAACTGGCTTTATGGACAGTATCCCCCTTATATAGATAACATTAGATGTACATATTCACTTGTTCCTCTCTCATTCAAGCCCTCTCCCTCTCTCTCTGCACTTCTTTCATCTAATATAGTTATCAAATCTCCTCCTTTGTGGGTTTTTTTAGAGGAAGAAGATGGCTGAAGATTCGGGAAGTAACGGTCTTGGATGTTGCAAGATGGGTCCGGGTTATGCCACACCTCTTGAGGCCATGTCTGGTCCCAGAGAAGCTCTTATTTATGTTACTTGTGTCTACACTGGTAGTCTTCATTTATTATTGCTAGCTCCTACTCTTACTTCTTGTGTTATCCTGCCACGTTTGTTCGCTTTATATTTTGTTTTCCTTCTTGTTCTTCTTCACTCTGATTTGGATTTAGCTTTCGTTTTTATTTGGGAGGGAGTGAGATGTGAGTAATATAATATGTAGGTTAAGCTGTGTTAAATTTGTAAAATGTTCCTTGTCTTTGGCTGGTGAACGAACTTTCTAATGTCGTCTTTCTGGGGTGACGTTCTTCTTCTTCTGAGATTCTTAAATCTGTGCTCTGCGTCTGCAAGTGGCTTTCTTGGGATTTTACAAAGATTCTGGGGCTTTTTATTCAGTTAAGGAAACAAATTATCTTAATATATGTTGAACTCATCAGATTTATGCTCTTTCTAGTCTTAGTTTAAATCTCTTGTATGGTTTTCACCATCTAAGTTTTAGTACATTATCTGGAGCATAGATGCCTCGGCCAGTATAGTTGTTGAAGGTTCGATTTTTAATGGGACTGGAGTCCACTGGAGTAATAATCGATGAATGATTCTAGTTTGACCTGCTCTGTATGCTTGTCAATATTGGCCCGAAGTACATAAAAGTAGTATAAAACCTGAGGGGGTTTTATTAGGTGAATTCAATAACGTTGTATGTTTACTTTGATCATGTGAAAAAATAGATTACTAGATCCAGACGTGGTTTTACATGGAACCTTTGGTCTAGCATTCTTTTTTTCTTTTCAGTTTTATAAAATCTTCTTTGAGAAAATACTTCTGGTAAAACCATCTGTGGGAGAAGAACATGTTCAACGTGTGCTACTTTTAAGGAAACATGGTCTGGGGTTTTGTATTCCTCCCCGAGTGGGACACTTTAGGTGAAGTCATTTTTCTACACAAGAATTATACTTATGCCTTCAGAATCCAAATACAAAAACTATCAGCGCCTTCTCCGCCTTTTTATTATTATTAGAAAGTTATCCCCCTTGTGCTTTGTAGTCTTCTTTGAATATATGTCTCTTCTTTGCTACTCTTAGTGGTATTGATGACTCGTCCTTAAGTTGAGGGAAGTTAACAGTTCAATTAAGATTTGGTGCTAGCATCTTTTTCATGGTATCTGCCTATGAAACATTTCATCATCAAGAAGTTACACGTGCATTATTACTTTTTATCAATTTCTAGATTTGCAATAAGATCTTTAACTGGTGCATTATACAGGCACAGGAATAGAGAAGCCTGATTATCTAGCCACAGTGGACGTCGATCCAAACTCACCTACTTATTCAAAAGTTATCCATAGACTGCCTGTAACAAACTTAGGAGATGAACTGCATCATTCAGGGTGGAATTCCTGTAGCTCTTGCCATGGCGATCCATCTGCTGAGCGACGTTACTTAGTCCTTCCTTCACTAGTGTAAGATACTACAATCTGTTGAGCAATTACAACATTTACTAGCCAATTTAAAGCGGCAATCAATACTACATAGAGGAGGAAAAGTTTATGAACACATTGATATTGACATTTCAGACTGCTATGTTTAGACCTTGCATCGCAAATGCAAGTTCTGAATGTTTCAATACAAGACTTCCAACTTTTGTGCCCTTACTTTGTAATTTAAAATTGACTGTACTTTATTCTTGTCAAAAAGTTGGGGGCACTTTATTGAGACTCAGGAATATCCTTTACGGGATCTCCTCCAATTTGGTTGTAAGATTTGATTACCACTTCAATAGAAGCAGAAATCTAGTCTTACTTGTATATTATATAGGATGGAATCGCTGAACTGTAGGCTTTCTTGTGAAATCTGTTTCAGTTCAGGTCGGATATATGTGGTCGACACACAAAAGGAGCCTACAGCTCCAACCTTGCATAAAGTTGTTGAGCCTGAAGATATTGTTCAGAAAACTGGATTAGCATATCCACACACATCCCATTGCCTTGCTTCTGGAGATGTCATGGTTTCATGTCTTGGGGATAAGGAAGGGAAGGCCGAAGGGAGTGGTTTTCTTCTTCTTGACTCAGAATTTAATGTGAAAGGAAGGTAAATCTTGTATGCCTGTATTTTAACACAAGTTTGTCAAATTTTATTGGCTTATTGTGTCTGTTCTACATGATTCACTTATCTCACTTGATAGATTGAACTTGTTCAAATTCATTATATGCCCAATTATCTAACACTAGTATCAGCCTCACAAGAAACGGAATTTGTAATTTGACTTAACTATTTTGCTCTGTTCATCATAATAAGGTGGGAGAAACAAGGGCATAGCCCACCATTTGGCTATGATTTCTGGTACCAACCCCGACACAAGACAATGATCAGTTCATCATGGGGGGCGCCTGCAGCCTTCACTAAAGGTTTTAGCCTGCAGCATGTAGCAGAAGGTCTTTATGGTAGGCATCTGTATGTCTACAGCTGGCCAGATGGTGAACTGAAACAGACATTGGATCTTGGCGGTACCGGACTTATACCACTTGAGGTAATCTAAGAACTTGCTTTCTTTAACTCATATGTAGGCAGTAGTCCTGTTATGCTCTTATATTTGTTTCTAAATGTCTTATTTTTGTTGTTAACTGAACATTATGATGATTCGAATGCCTAATATATCATGCTTCGCTCTACATGCAGCTGAGGTTTCTGCATGACCCTTCCAAAGATACAGGGTTTGTTGGGTGTGCCTTAACAAGTAACATGGTGCGCTTTTTCAAGACCCAAGAGGGACCCTGGAGCCATGAGGTATGCTTGTCATATAGAGAAATATCTGCAGGGATAGAACAACGTATTGGAAGGGAATATGCTGGTCCTTAGTTTTGTAATGCACCATAACTCCAAATCACTGCTACATAGTGATTCCTAACTCAACTTTTGCAGGTGGTGATCTCAGTGAAACCATTGAAGGTGCAAAACTGGATTCTTCCAGAGATGCCTGGCCTTATAACTGATTTTCTAATCTCACTTGATGATAGATTTCTATACTTCGTTAACTGGCTGCATGGAGATGTCAGACAGTACAACATTGAGGATCCCAAAAATCCTGTCTTAACAGGACAAGTTTGGGTCGGTGGACTGATACAAAAAGGTAGCCCTGTAGTGGCTGAAGGAGAAGATGGTAAAACCTGGCAGTATGATGTTCCTGAGATCAAGGTCTGAATGCTCTTCTGAAATGCTATATTTTGCATTTTGTTGGTCTTGGTCTAATGGAAACAGAAAAATTGCTATTTTGATTCCCTAGTGACGGTATCGGATAGATTTTCTGTAAGCATATCTAATTGTATAATTGCTTGCTTTCCAACAATCTAAAAGAAAGAAATGCTATATGAGCTCTGTGACACCTTTGACTTCCTATTTAGTGGAGTGATGAGTTTGACGTTTCATGCTCAGGGGAAGCGACTACGGGGAGGCCCTCAGATGATCCAGCTAAGTTTGGATGGGAAGCGACTTTACATAACCAACTCCCTCTTCAGTCCTTGGGATCGCCAGTTCTATCCTGAACTTGTGCAGAAAGGATCCCACATGCTGCAGCTTGATGTTGACACTGAGAAAGGTGGTCTCGCAATAAACCCCAACTTTTTCGTAGACTTTGCAGCAGAGCCTGATGGTCCTTCCCTGGCCCACGAGATGAGATATCCAGGAGGTGACTGTACTTCAGATATATGGGTTTAAGGAAGGGGATACCTGAGAACAAACCTACCTTACATTGTAAAAGAGCTCGCTGTCTTATTTGGTGCTTGTGGATTTCAATTACAATAAACGCTCAAGGCTGTTGGAAAATAAGATACTTGTTAAGGTATTAACTTCTGAATGAATGGAAAGTTAGAATCGCTTTGAAACTATTGTCTGCTTGGTTTAGGATTCGCTGAATTGATTATATAGTTTCCTGAATGTACATTTTCATTTTATGAAGTTATGATCATCCTCATTATGTTGGGGATGATTCCCACTGAAATATTTTGGCTTGTCTTATATATATTTATACATCTCGAGGATCTGGGACCAAGGTACATAATAAGTACCATCTTGATTAATACCAATCTTCCCTGCACTCAGATCATGATTCAACGAAATTGGCGTCTGACAAAGAATTTGTGATAATTTAAAGAACTAAATCTGCAAAGGATGACTTCTCTCCTTTACCATTTTTTACGCTTGTTGTGAGGTATTTTCTAGTCCTAGAATCTATATTCTATCTCGATGAACAAAAATAACTTTCATCGTAGTTTAGCTAATATAAGGAGAAGTATGACAACTACTACTCTTTATATAACTATTAATGAAGTATTTATAAAGTTAAATGTAAGAACTCTAATTATAGTAAAACTTTATAATTACCATAGAATCTTAAGGTTACTAACATTCTATTTCACCAAAAACCTAAAGTTACTGAAATTTTACTTCACTACAATTCAAGACATATCTCACCATTTATCACATTGACTTGAATTCTCTAACATCTAATCAAAAAATACTTCTTATCATACAAGCTCCTAAGAGATTCAAAATACGTGAGTATTCAATAAAATTTAAGTTATCCTTGAACTTTTCGATGGGCAAACACTTTATCAATATGTCAACTGCGTCCTTCAAATTGTGAACATTTTTTAACAAGATATTACCAAATGTAGTTAATTTCTTGATCTGTCTATATTTTACCTAACTTTCCCTTAGTCTTAAGAAATATGGTTCCATCCCCATTACTGATGGCCAGAGTATACATGATTGTCGATTCAGTCTTTCTAACTATATATCTTTGTCTGCTTACCAAGTCCTTCTCGCTTTATACTTGGCTATGTCATATTGATGCTTTCTTCCTGACATTGTTTTATCTTTGAACAAGAATTTTCAACCCCCTAGCATTCGTTCCAGGTTGTTCTAGTACCAGTTTTGAAACAACCTTGGTTTGTCCTTTCCATATATTTGCTCCAATATATGTCACTCCCTAAACACTACCTCCTTAAAAGTTGCCTTAAACTTTTTACTAAGTGCATGAAACTTATAAAAGTAGATTTTTTCATATTTGTCATCCTTCAATAAACTTCCCTTATGAAGTTTCATCATCTCTCACTCACCAAGATGACTCTCCCATGTGTGTCATATTGCAATATTTTTTTGCTTCCTTGAAGATTGAGACATAGTCGCCGACCTCATTACTGTTTTTCCTACTAAGGCATAAATGCCATATTATAATTTTTCTTTCATTATAATCAACACAACTTTTACCAGCTCAAGTTGTTCATTATTACCAGAAAACTCATACACTTATCTATCAAGTGTACCTATGAAAATCGAATTAATTCGGAGTTTAAGAACATACCATACAGTCAATCTTCTAATAATTTTATCATGCATCTGGGTTTACAATGAACCTCTAACTTTGGTAGCGTAATTTCTATCTTCATCCAATATGACAATACCATTTCATTCTTTAAAAGAATAGAATTAGTCCTTATTGAAAGTGATATGATAAATGTCACCTAGTGTATATCACCCATCGATTTGCAAGACTAGAATTACTCACAGTTAAAACATCATTGTCTCTTCCATCATCTTCATTAGAGCTCTCTTGGATTACATCAATATTTACTTTTTCATTTGTTTCCCTTTTTACATTTTCATTCTTTTGTTATGGACAATCCCTCTCAACATTAGCCTTTGATCTAGATTTTGACTTATTCAGCTATTCGCATACTACGATTAGGACAATAAAATTTGTACCGCTTTGACTTTTCCAAATACTTGATGAAGTAACTAGTACTAGTCCTTATATCAAGCTTCTTTTTATATGGATTATATAACTTACTTCTACTAGGTAATCCCAAATATGAAGGTATCTCAAACAAGGTTTCCTTCTTATCCATAGTTTATAAGGAGTCTTAGGAACTACCTTATTAGAAACCCTATTAAGTGACTATGCAATGGTCTTTAATGCATGCATCCAAAAGGATGAAGGTACAATGTTGTAACTTAACATACTCATAACCTTATCTATAACAGTATGATTTCACCTTTCAACAACACCATTTTGTTATGGTGTATCAAACACTTTATATGTGCATATCTGCTCCAACTTTTAAGAAATTTTGTAAATGAATTCAAATATTGTCCACTTTAATGAAACTTACTATAATATTCACTATCTTTATCAATCTTAACTACTTTTATTTTTCAATCTAGCCGCATTTCCACCTCGTTAATGAGCACTCAGGCATGTTAACTAACTGAGACTTTGCATGCAATAGATATATGTAACAATACCATGATAAGTCATCAATAAAAGTGATGAAATATTTACAGCGCCCTATAAAGAGACCATAAATGTTAGTATGTATTTACTCAAGGAGTTAACTATTTCTTATGGTTGGATTCGTTGGTATATGTCTAGTTTGTTTGCTGTTAATGCAATCCGCACACATATAGTCATCAAAATCTAGTTAAGGTAAGATTTCACTTTTCACTAACTTCAACATCTTTTCTTTAGATATATGACCTAACCTTTGATACAATAAGAAAGTAGAACACTCATTATATACACTATGTTTACTACCTATACTATGTTCAACATGAAACAAAGATTCAATAAATCAACATCAATTTTGAAACGATATAAGCAATCAACTAAAGTACCAAAACAATAATGGTACTTATATTTATATAATAATAAATATTATTTCTAATCTTAAAGTTAAATCCTACATCATCCAACTTCCTAATATAAACTAGATTTCTAGCACATTTGAGAACATAAAGACATATTTTTAGATTTAGACAGTAACCAATATTTAAGATCAATATGTATGTCTTGAATCCCTCTATTCATGCCTTCATCCTATAGAAAATTTCAATTTTATTTATGGATTGGAAGGAGTCCTTATGTAATATATGACATACGAGTAGTTTCACCAGAATTTAACCACCAGATGTTGTTAGATATTTTAATCAGATTTGATTCAAAATATAATGAAAAATAATATATATCTTTCTTTTTGAACCATGTTTTTTTCTTAAACAATCTTTCTTGAAGTGACCAGCCTTCTTATTGAAGTAGCACCTTTGCTCCTTGTAGACTTGACCCTTACTAAAATTCAATAGGGCTTTGTCCTTCTTCTTATCCTTCTTATCCAATTTAGCTTTACTGCTACTAGCTTCATTATGAACTATAAAATGGATATAATACTCCTTCATCTTCTTTGACCTCCTTCCTCTTTAACCAATATGGCTTTAATTTTCTAAAAGTTCTATTTTTCCTTAAGGGTGTTGTAATTCACCTGAAACAGGTCAAACTCAAAAGGAAGTGAGTTGATGATAAATTAAACCAAAAGGACCCACTTATATGTATACTCATTGATTTCATCTTATCACAAGATTATGAATAGGTTGTAACCAGTTAAACCTTTTGATCATCAACTATTCATCATGTTCTCTGTTGGATTTGTTAGATATATCTGAATGGGAGTACTCATTAATCTTTATCATAAATTCCCTTGCATTGTCCATTTTGTTCATTGATGGCTTAACATTTTTAGCCATTTTCATTCCCATCAAGTTCAAGCTTAACTAATTTGACCACTCCCAAGCCTTAAGAAAAGACTTGTAAGCTTTTGTACTAGTCTCAGTAATAACTCCAAGCTTTTCATTTAAAACTATTGCTAGTTCTAAATCTATGACACCCAACTGCAACTTGATTTTCTTAGACCATTCTATAAAGTTTAGCCTGTTGAACCTGACCAATCTATTACCCAAAGAAAACAAATTAGTAGAAGGTGCAATCATTACATAAGTTTACACATTAATTCATTGAGTAACCTTAGCAAACAAATTGGTAGAAGGTGCAAACATTACACAAGTTCACACATTAATTCATTGATTAACCTTAATGGATTCCAACAAATAATAAATTTTGGTTACATATTAATGTGCACCTTTGGGTGATACCTGAATACATAATTTTAACCAATATAAAGATGCCAACATAATTATGCTTTAATAGAGAATTTTATACCAAAGTCAATTTGTATATTATCGTGGATATACAATCACATCCTCCAAATATGTCAATAAGTCTCTTTAATGTCATTATTCATAAGTAATGGTCCATCTTTGAGTAACCTCCTTAGTGCTATAACTAATAAGCTCAATTGGTCAGTTTAATCTTTCATGTCATTTAGCAGCATCACATAAACATGAACAATTCAAATTTCATAATTAAATGCCTAAATATCTCTTCAACCTAAGCCACTTTAGTGACTAATAAGTTTTCTACACAATAGACATTTAATGAGGGAAAGTTTTGAAAACAAAATTGTCAATCACTTCCTTTCGAGAGGTAAATTAAAAGCCTCTAATATGAATCATGATGTGTTCAACTCAAAACCTTCAGTTTTAATTCAATTTTTCATATAGCCTATGTTTGAAACCATAAATTGTTTTAGGCCAACAATGTGAACAATTTATTGCAAAAACTCATCCTTTATACAAAAGAACCTTAATCCATCATTAAAATCTATTAAAACGACCAAGTAACATATGATTTAAAAAGTCAAATAGACTATATATTTTCTTTTCTCCTACTATGAAGCTAGATTTGTATCTTGTAAATAATAATGAGAAAATAGAGCAAAGAGGTAAACTTTTTTCATTTTAAACACCTAGTCATCTAAGCAATACCTCGATCTCAACTGTTGCTTTCTCGTACATAAGTGTACATTTTTGCACAATAATGCAAGTTAATTGGCAATATTTTTTAAGGTTTTTAATAACGACGTTGCTTGAGAAAATCTTAATTCATGTATTGACTAAATTTTCATAGTCAATGACCTTTTCATCCTGTTTTTCTAGGTTCTATCTTTTACACACAACAATAGACAATTACAGAAGACCCTTTTGAGTGAATTGTTTAGGCATTTCATCCCTGGTAATACTGACACTGAAACATGTAATTTAAAATGGCCATCAAATGGAGTTTAGATCATCTATCCAATTTTACCTTGTCCAACCATATTCTATATCCACATCAACATCGTTTTGGCCATTGAACATGAGTTTAGAGACTGTCTAACCTTGTCCAATGGCCAAAACAATGTCTTTTTGGGCATTGGATAGGGTTGGACAAAGTAAAATTGGACCAAAAATCTCCTATGCATCCTATGGCTATGGAGTGGGTAAATTCTCAGTTTGTTAAAAAAAATTCTATTCGTGACGTGGGAGAGAATTAAGACCAGTTGCTGGATATAGGATAACCCGCCGATTGAGATGGTCGGGTGTAGAACACCCTGCCGTTTGAGATGGCGGGGTGGTCCATATGGAGGCACCGTGGCAATCCCACCATGCAAGATGGCGGGATGGGATCCATGTGCCCATCCCGTCATCGCGCATGGCAGGATGAGGGGCTACCCCGCCATTCACAATAGCGGGGTGGGCAGCCTTCCAACACCCCCTACATCAAACTTTTCAGACTCCCCTGCGTAAATTCTAACTTTTCAAACATTATAGCCTCTGTTTTCAAATTAAAGGGGCTAAATTCTCGGTCTGTGATAACAAAATAATTCAGTCCGTGAAGTGGAGGAAAAAAAGCTAGAGTGGATGAAAATGCGCCAACCCCCCGTGTGAATGGTGGGGTTGTTATCACCCCGGGGTGAAGCCAAGGTGTCCACCCCGCCATTTAAAATGGCGGGGTGGACACGGTGCTGTCCTTCGCCTAGTGAAATCGTCTGTTCCACTAACTTTGTGCCTATTCTGTGCCACAACTAATACGTCGACGTTTTAATTAAAAAGCACCATGCACCTTGGCGCCGAGCCGCAACAAACTCCCCCTCTTCTGTTCAATCGGCTTCGTAGTATAAATTTTAATAAACATTAATTTATGATTATAATGATAGAATTCTTATGAATTCTATTATTCATATTATTATTAATTATTATTATTATTAATAAAATTATAAATTATAAGAAGTCGAATAATAATAATAAATAAAATAAATAATTTATTTATTACTAATTATTATATATACTCAAATAGGAAATTAATTATTATTATTATTCTTATAATTTATAATTTTATTAATCTTATTATTATTAATTTTGTAGTTACTGTTAAAAATAATATTATGATTATTATTTATTTATTTATTATTATTCAATTCGTTATTTTTGACAAAATTTTTTTAATTTTATTATTATTATAACATGTTTTAAATTTTATTTGTTACTATTATATAGTTTACTTTTTATATATATGTGGTAAATTGCATAGGCGTGAGAAATCAAAATCACGCCAGTTACTTTTGCACTTATGGATTTTTGTTTGAAATTCAACTATTCCACTTCCACCGAAGATCAGTATAAACATATAATTTTATGGTCATTATTATTATTATTATTATTATTATTATTATTATTATTATTATTATTATTATTATTATTATTATTATTATT
>JAOQMS010000005.1:9065566-9095322 GCA_027563885.1 Erythroxylum longipes
CTTAACAATGTCAACTCCATACCTACCAAGCACCAGCACAATAGTTCTTTATCGAACAACTTCATTTCTTCTCTTAACAAGGTCTCCTTTTTTGGACATGATCGTAGGGACCATAGAGCTATTCATGTACTGTGTTCCATAACTCTGTATTGAACATGTATAATATGGTTAATACCTTACATGAAAAGTGAAAAAATATGGTTCATAAGAAGCTTGCTTCTTCGAGTAGTAAAGGGGGCATGTATGAGATCGAACTTCTTGAAACTTTTGCTGATACTTATGCAGCTAAAGAGTTCTTTGCATGTTTGGATCTGTAACTTAACAAAGTGAATCATTTCTATACGAACAAGGAGCAAGAGTTCATGGACAGAGGTGAATCATTGAAGAACCAGTTGGAGATTCTCACCCCCAGTAGACAAATCCATAGCAGAAACAAATAACATAAGTCAGAACAGAAACAAATAGTCAAATACTATAACAGAAACAAACCAAGAGTAGAAATTACAGACACAGTAGAATGGTACCCACTTAAGAAAAGCTCTTAGCCTCTCACTGATTCAAGTCTTGGAGGAAAGCAGCCCAGAATAGTGTATGAAAAAATTAAACACTTCTGAATAAATTCAATACTTTCTCGAGTATATATAACACAAGTTTACAGTCATACAGTGTTACACAACTATCAAATCTAAATTGAAATAGAGTTCTAAGTGTTACAGGAAACTAACTAATCAAGAATTATAAACCATAATTCTAGCTCAAGATTCAACTGCCTTATCATAAATTCATAATCTCCTTATCTACATAAAAATTGAAATAAATCAGCAAAACCCCCAAAATAATTAACGTTTACAAGTAATAGAATTACTTTTCGATCTTATCTCTTATCATTAACCAAGGTAGAGCTGTAGGGGTGAATGCTAACACCCAAGCGCCACTGGTCTAAAAGTTGTCAAAACTGAAGTACCACTGAGCTCCAATCTTTGTTTCTCATTAGGATGAGACACTCCTTGAAGGCTTGAACATACTGTTGACAAAAGGAAAAACAAAAAGAGAAAGACTAGCTGAGCAAAAGCATGTGAACTAACTAGTCTGTATAATCTTGTTGGAAAATCATAAAACCTACCTGGATTTCTTGAGAAGTGTGTTACTCATATCTCGTCTTTCTTGAAGGAACGTCGGCGACATCTTCGTCATCACCAGAAGCTCCGTCAAGGTTGTCACTCCCAGATCTACATGTTAGCTCCTCCTCCTCTCTATTGCTCCTTCCCACACTAGGCTCGAAGACGGTAGAAGATAGGGAAGACGATCGAAGAGAAGCTCTGGAGAGAAGAAGCCTAGAACTTTCAGTGAATGGACGATAGTCACGATGTCTTATGCGTTGTATATAACCGGTTAATCCGGTTCGCCACAAACCGGCTGGTTCTCTAATAAACCGACCGGTTTTAATATATAAAGGTTACTAGCTGTAACCGAACCGGACCACTGGCCGGTTCGAAAATTTTCCGGTCAGGCCGGCTGGTCCTGTCCGGTTTTAAAAACATTGGTAAAAACGATTAAAGCAATTCTAATCACTGTCGATGTTGAACTTTGTAATTAATTTTGTAAAAAATAGTTCAACTTTTCTTAATAATTGTGTTGAATTTTGTTGCATTGATATTTGATAAAAATTTAAATGAAGATCGTTTTATTTTACACTCAGTCAATCCAACCTACAATTTTAAAATTATTGCATAATTTTATTGGATTGGGAGGTGAATGTAAAGAATTAAACTTTGTTCAAATTAATTTATATAGAATTTAACGTTTTTTTTTAAATTGGAAGACATTTGAATCTTTGTACGCATACAAGTAAACATATTATCTCCTATTTAATTTTTTAAAAGGTATTGGATTATCATCCTTTTTTTACATATAAAATACACAAATTTTGAAAAATTAAGAGTATTTGAGTATGAATCTCTTTTTAGGGATAAATAAAAAATTTAAATCTTAAGATATTGATTATAAATCTTTTTTCATATATAAAATCTAAGACTTGCTAACATATTTCAGAAGACGTAAACATTTGTGGCGCCTGTGTGTCAGTTCTGAATTGTATTGTACAGCTTTAACATCAGAGGCTTGTCTTGGCTGGTTCAAACAATCCGATGCAAGAATCTAAAAAGTCTCTACAAGAAGTCAATTAACCAACACAGTAGAAAGTATTACATACTGAGTTCGTTGGTTTGGTGAAGGGCGGTCCCTCTGCTCACCCTTAATGCGTTTTCCGCTACCACCTTTACACATAGGCCAGCACACACAAGAACAAAATAATTCCCATTTGATAATTGATACATTCTATTAAGACCCTGAAACCGAAAACAGTGAAGATGACTTTAAAATAACAGCAAAATGAAACCACACTGGTCTCTGAATCTCTGCATTCTCCTGTTATTCTGTGTCAGTAGCAGCAGTAATATTTCACGGGCAAGAAGGGTTTGTAATGGTTCAATAGCAGAATGCAACGTGGAAGATTTTGAGGAGTTGATCGAATCAGAAATCAGCAGGAGGTTTCTTGAACAGATCAAGTATATATCGCCTGGTGCTCTAGATAAAGACAGACCCGCCTGCAGCGGTGTAGCTAGCGGCCAGTCTTATAGCAGTAGTTGTCTCCCACCTCCAGCAGATCATGAAAATCGTGGTTGTTCCAAGATCTATCGTTGTAGGTCCGGTGATTGATCAATACTTCTCTTGTTTCTGTCTTTCTTATCAAGATCTAAATGTTTTCTCTTTACCCCTTCAATCTGAACCAAGTCTTGCTTATGGTAAACAGAACTAGCCCATTAAACTGGAAATTAAAGTTAATTGAGTTTTGGCAAACTGTATGGGATCAGGTAATAGAAAAGTTCTTGGTGAGATATTTAATGCCCTTTGGAATTCTGCAGACTACACGGAATTGCAGAAATAATCTTAAGCCAATGGCAACTGTTTACGTACAAACATTAAATAAATTAAAAGCGAGTCCTTCACGACGGGCATTTGGTCTAGTGGTATGATTCTCGCTTTGGGTGCGAGAGGTCCCGAGTTCGATTCTCGGAATGCCCCTTTTGACAAATTTCACTGTTTAATCTTGGGCCATGACTATGTTGTAGTCCCGGTACCATCTGGTAAGAACGATGTCCATATACGGCTCGAAATTTATATCTTCTTCTGCTGTTTCTCTACAAGGCTTTCTTTTCTCAGTTAAAAAGGCTGTACCGTTCATTCTTTTGATGTAAGCAGTAAACCTCTTGCGCCAAGAAAAACATAAACGCTTTTAACTTGAGGTCTTGATGTAAAATTCGCGATTAAAAGCCTGACATTATTATCTGACAGCCAAAAAAAACAAAAACAACGATTAAAAAGTCTCTTGCCCCACCTTATGATGTAAATTCAAACTAGTCAGTGGCTTGTGTTGGGGCCCACTAGAAGGAAGATGGTTCCACATGCAGCTAAATTTCAGGCGATGAATTGGAGCTATCTACCAAGACCAATGACATTTATGTCAGTGTCTCCCAGTCCTTCCCTCCCTTGATCATTGAGCAAATCACGTGGATTGTCATGGGTCCCTTACCCTTGTGTCGGTAACCCTTTCCATGCTTTTCGTGGTTTACTCGAAACATAAAAGCTTAAAAGAAGAGGATTCTCTGCGTTAAAAGAAAAGCATTCACAAGATTTGGAGCTCATCTAGTATTTGCCAACTACACCGGCAAAGATTGAAGTAAAACAAAAAGGAACTATATGAATACATTAAGCAAGCATTCGATTTGCTTACTATGATCTCTAGTAAAGAACTTTGTTTTTCTATTCAATTTTGTACCTCATACGCAGAAAATGTGTACTTGTAATCATCCCCATCCGCAAAACCAAAACTAGGATCCTTCCCCTCCCTAATGCTTCTTCTAACTCCCTCTATTCTCTCAAGAATCCCCTCAACTGCTAAATCAAATCCATCTTTCATGTTCCCCATTCTAGACCTTGGATCAGCATAGACTATACTTGGAACGAGGCGGACCACTTCCTGTCTCATAGCTATTACTCTATCCTCTGGAATTCGAAGCAAGGTCTCGTTGATTCCTGCTTTCCAATCTTTAACATCTCTAACTTGTATATACACGGAATATTTACTATAGTTCTTTGGTAAATGCCATTTATATTGGGCATAAGCAGAACCTGGATGGAAAAAAACTGGAATGCAACCAGCTAAAATTGCATCGAATATTGATCTTCTGGTGTATGAATCCCCAGTAGGCTGCAAGCAGAAAACTGAATTTTGGAATGATCTCATCACATTGACTGGATTATCACAAGTAATGGCTCCATTGATACCATAGTTGCATTCTTGTAACTTGCACAGGTTCTTTGAAGCTTGACACTCCTCAATAATCTTGCCTCGGACAGAATCTTGAAGATCAGGCCTTGGAGCACCAGCAAAAGAAAACAAGTATTGCCTTTTTTGCCTTCTCAGCTTCTCCTGCCATTCAAGCACTTCACTTGCTTCTGTGGGATGAAAGCAAGTTGGATATGGTATGGCATAATCATTGTTCCAGGAACTAGACTCAATTGACAACATGGACATGTTGTTAGATTCCGGTAAGAACCTAAGCTTGCTACCCCAGTCAGATTCATTGTCGGTTTGCCTTCTAAAATCCCATGCTATCCTCCCTGTAACCAAAAAATGGTCTCTACCCAATAATTTTTTCCACTCGGGTTTTTCAACGAGCCACTTAACAAGATCAAAAGCAGATTGATCTCTCACCGACGATTTAACACCCCAAAGGTATCTACTAATGTCAAGACCAGCATAAAATGGTACATAAATAGCTGATGCAAGAGAAGAATCATTGGTCAAGCACTCATAGGTTTTCATTTTATTATGGAAAATTACTCCTAACAAAAACTGGTTCGTTGAATACCAACTCCGCTTCAACAAAACCCCTTCAGAATCAACCACTCGAGGACCAAGACCATGGTTAACCAAGTATGGACACATATTATGCTCAGTACCCCTCGTGATTGACTCACAGTTCTTGAGCAACTCTCTGTTAAATCGACTTGGAAGATCATGAATATAAATGTATCGACCAAAGCAAGAATCCTTCTCTTTCACATTCTGTTTTCCACTTTCTTGGTTAGTCTCAAAACTTGCATTATTGGGTCTAATGATAGTAGCATTGGGACTACGAGGGGAAAGAACGGATTTTGGTATCTGGGTAGTGACTGCATTCCCATTATTGTCGACCAAAACACTGATTTCATCTCGAGTTCCATACAAACCGGAGTAATCAAGGCAGAAGAAAATAAAAAACAAAAGAAAGGAATTGAGAGAGACCAACCAGAGCTGGTGGTTGCAGCACTTTCTGGTGATTGTCTTGTCCATCTTCTCTTGATAAAGACCTCCAAAACGAAGCAAAACAGTGGCAGGAACAAACACTTTCTTAGGGAATCCGACAAAATTTTTGACAAAGCTTTTAAGTGTATCTATTATTATATCCACAATTTGCGCTCAGGAAAAGAGTACAAGAGAGGGCAAGAGCCTCAACTTCAGGGTGGTGACGGAAAGAGAGAGAATGGGTTGGGTTGGGTTGGAGTTGGACTGATTCATTTTGCATAATTTGTTCTTCAAATTTATAAGATTTAGTAAACGTCCGTTACTTTTTCCTCAGTCAACTGAAGACTGGAGATGCCGGGTGATACCGGCTAATGCGGGTTGATATCTGAAATTTTAGAATTTATCGGGATTGAATTGTAAAAAAGAAAAACTTAAAGCTAAAGACTCCAACAGCATACATCTTCACTTTTCTTTTCTTTTTTGTCCTTATACTCTTTATATTCCTTTAATTATTAATATCAATGTATCTTTAAAAAAATTGTTAAGAAGCAATTTTAAAGGAAAGAAAAATGTTGTTAGTTTGTGTATGCTTATGCTTGTAACAATATGACTTTTATAACTTTCTCGTCAAATAACACATTTATATTTAAATTCTTTTAAGAATAATAAAAAAAGAATAAGACATTAGTACTTTGCTCATACTTTCAAAAAAAGCATAAGACATTAGTACTCTCAATTATATTAGTACTAGCAGACAGAGACTACGCAAATGCGCAGTGAAAATTCAAATAAGTATAATGCCCACGTAATTTAAAATTAAAGAGTTTTTATGTATATGTTATTTACACATAATTTAAAATTAAGGAGTTTTTATATATATGTGTAATTTAAATTTTTGTGGGAAAAATAGAATTGTGTAATTAGGGATAAAATTTTGTAAAAGAAAAGACATAAAAATATAATAGTTGGAATATATATAATGAAATAATAAAATAAGTTAATTAAATTTTGAAATTTTAAAATTCAAAAAAATTGGAAATGTATAGTAAAGAAGGAATTAAAAAGATAAATAGATGAAATATGTTAGTGAATATTGTGAAATTTATATAGAAGAAAAGATAAAATAGTTTAGTGAAAGTTTAAAGGAAAAGGTGTAAACAAAAGTGTTATAAAGATAAAATTTTAAGGAAATTGGAGAGTATTTATGAATATGTCATGAATGGATAAAGATGTATAAATAATTATTGTTAAAATTTAAAATTTGTGGAAAAAATTAAAATTTGTGAATGTGGGTAAAATTTTTTGAGACAAAACAAGTAAAAATATAAGAGGTATAATATTTAAAATGAATTAATAAAATTAGTTAGTAAAAATTAGGAATGATTCAATAAAATAAAATTTGGAAATGTATAGTGTAATGTATTTATTATAAATAGATAAACTATACAGAATAAATAAATTTATTATAATATTTGAGTCAAAAGTTTTTTAAAAAATACATCAGTCACGGGTAAGTCACACCTATGACTGGAAGTTAAATCCTTAAAAGCTAATCGTTTAACACATTTTCATTCAGCCGCACAACCAAATATCACGCCCTCGACACACAGCTGGAGCAAACTGGTGACGACATAACTCAGGTGACCTTCGTGTTGCATCAGACAACATTTTTAGGTACGCAACAGCGTCAATGACGACGACAGAGCCATGCCAAAGATGGAGACTGGTAAAGACGCAACACAGGTATAACATTTTTCTTCTATTTATTATACATTGTATCGTAGAAACTAACATAGAATGCTCCTACGTATATTTATACCGTGACCTTCATTGCTACTCAGGTAGACTAACATTGTAAAGTATGCCTCGTATGAGATTCTCGGCATCTTCATCTTCTCAACCAGATGATATGCCCATTTTAGGTAATCCTTGTCTTCAATTTGACAGTCGTGAGACCCAGTTAAGGTATGCAACTTTAAAAGATCGTCAGATTATTCCAAATCGATTCATCGATCATAGAGCTATTATTGAATTAGGAATAGCAGACTGAGTGAATGAATTGTTACATAACATAGGGTAGGATATATTTGTTGAATTTTTTAAAAAAATCATACGTTGAATCAACTCTAGAATTTTTGAGTACTATACAATTGATCTTTAACGATGATGGCACTGTGAATAATATAATAATTAGATTGATGAATATGCCGCCTGTTATTACTTTAGATTTACTGAATAGTATATTTGGATTTTCGCATAGTGATTTATGCGGCTACCATGATGATTTTAGGCTTACAGATTTTGGAATGAAATTACTAAGTCAATAAATATCTTTTCTCCAAGTAGGTCTAAATCGTCTACTTTAATGGACCCTAGCCTTTACTATCTTCAAAGGTTTTTAACTTCTACATTATTTGGTAGAGGAGATAGACAAGGTGCAGTCTCTAAAGCAGAATTGTTTATATTGTGATGCATGGTGCATGCTAAACATTTTAATATTGGTATATGGTTAAGTATGCATCTAATTGATATGGCTAAAGCTAGGCCTGGAAAAATAGTAGTTGGAGCATTTGTCACCCAAATTGCAGAGGATCTTCGTTTACTAACTGAGAGAACAGTTATGTAGTTAGTTTCAGGCAACTCTAGTTTAAACTTGTAATCATTGGTGTCTATGAAGATTGTTAGGCGACAAGGTGATTGCTATGCTCTTGTTAATGACGACACGACAGAAGCTTCAAGTAGTAAGCGTAGTCGCGTCGGAGTATCTAAAGGTACACAAGAGGATAATGTTTTCCCACCCGAAGCTAGGATATGGTCTTTTAATTGTCTACATATCATCCTTGTGCCATTGTATAGTCCCTCAGTTGGATTTAAATTTCTTAGGAGCATAATTGGAGAGCCTTATTTGAGCAACAATTTGTATGGAGGTAAACCTTTAGGATTTAAAGAATTTAGAAAATCTCCATAATATGCTTGATGTCTTTGGTCAATCATTTTGTCAAAACTCATGTCCGAATGTAGATTTCTTTAATTTGTTGACCATCATGTCACTAATTTTATCAATACAGCTGTTTGTTGGACACAGTACACATCTATTTATCATCTGATATGTATTAGATGGATACAAGCTTAGGTCAGGGAAGACGTTTTGAAGTAACCTGATGAAGGAAATGGTGTGTAAGAAACATGTTTTTTTTAATTTTTAAAAAAAAATTGATAGTAAAATTATAAAAGATTTAACCTGTTAAAACATTCATCCTTGTCATAGTAAGGAATAACCAGCTATTTTGGTAAGGAAATTTGATCTTACTCGTCGGTTGGCTTTGTACCTTCTCTTACTCATAATAAAAATTTACAAAAAGCTAAATTTGATATAGCTCTCATATTTATTGTCAAAGAAAATTTACACATGTGTGGCTAGAGATGTGAATATAGAAGACTTGAATCAATAAGTTATTTTGCGGCTTGGTCTATAATTGGTAAGGTTTGATGAAAATCACCGCCAAATACAACAATTTTTCCTCCAAAAGGATGATTGGAGATCATGATATCTTGAAGTAAGTCATCAAATGCTTCAATGACTTCTCGTTTTGCCATGGAAGCCTTGTCTCATAAGATAAGACTATATTCAAATATCAGTTTTGCAATACTGCTCTACTTACTCAATTGACAAACTTTCTTTTTTGAAAAATCAAATGGGATTTTAAATCTTGAGTGAGCTGTCCTGCCACCAGAAGGGACTGATGCTGCAACACTTAATGTAGCTAACAGTAATTGCAACATGACTTTGTGATCGTAAAATTACAAGAAAGTATTCCCAGTTCTACCGGGACCATCAATAAAAAAACTGTCACCACTTGAAGTCAAAACTGAATGCAAAATCAATTCGAATATGTATTTCTGCTTGTTATTCAACCTTGAATTTAATAATAAGTCTTCTGAATCAATCTGTATATTTTTCTCACTTTGTATTTCTTTACTAAGATGTTGATGATAGTTAACTTCAAAGTGATAATGAGTAAAATGATAATTGCTTAAGCTTTTTTCCATTTGTTCTAAGGATTTATTAATGTCTTGAAGGGCCATCCTTGTAATGTCCTCAGATGTACATGCATTACAGCAGGAAGCATGTTGGTAATCAGAACAAGGATTGTCTTTGAATGTTTCCCAAAGCTTCTTAGGATTTATCGATGAACAATAGAACATGAGTGTAGTAAATTAAAGTCTAAGTGAAGATAGCATTTGAAATAAAATAGCTTCCTCTATAGTTTGTTGTATATAAAAATCAGATGTTAGCAGTCCTAGCTTTAGTGCAGCCTCCCTAAAATAGCTTGTTTTTTCACCATCAATAATTAACAAGTGATCAAATGATGTTGGTCCTTTAACGTGTGTAAGTAATAACCTCAAGTAATATCTTTCTCCTTCTTTAGGATCAATAGTAACCAATCTTCTGATCATCATTTTCTGACTTCTTTCTAACCATGCTTTTGTCTTTCAATTCCAAACAAAATGTTTGGAAAATCTTTATACAAACATTTCATTTTTCTATTTTTTATTTGTCAAATTCATCTTGAAAAATTCAGTCAGCGTTGTTTTGGAGAAGTCAATTCTTCTTAACAAATATAACAGATCTATATTTTTGTAAAAGGAAATAAATTGTTGATCTAGAAGATGATCATGGAGTATATAAACTGATGGTTTAATCTCAGCTAGACGAAATTCATATATAAGCCAGAAAGCTTCAGGAGGTGAAATCCAACAACCTTCTTAAAAATTACTAATTTCATCAATATCAGTTGTGGTCTCTTGATTGACAATGCTAAACTTGACAAGAACATAGCCCTCAAACAAATACTTATATAAGTACTTAACAAACTTAACAGTGGAACAGATTTCAACATTTATGTGGCAATCAATGAGCAGCAATATGTACGGATTGTGAGGAACCACCCACCTATTATCAACCTCATGTCTACAAATCTTGACTTTTCGACCATCGTCTCTTCATCTAAAACATGGATAATTGTCTTCACCATAAACAGTAAAAGGAGAAAAATTTTTAAGGTAATGGTTCTTGCACACATCAGTTCTCATGCAAGGGTAATCTTTATTCATAAGACCATAAGGACTATGAATCACATGCTTAATGATAAGAGAATATAACCGCAACTTTTGATCAGGATTTGGTATTTTAGCGGATATGATCTGGTCATAAGAATCTAGATTTAACAATTTAGAATGCGGCCTAAGTATCAGCAATAAATGAGCATGAGGGAATCCACACTTTTGAAACTCAATAACATAAACACATGCAACAACATCATTTTTAAGAATTTCAAATTTAGCTTAAAAATTTCTAGCCTATAAATCAAGCCTATCTTATGGCTTTTTATGAAACTTAAGGTTATCTTGAATCTCTCTCCACATAGGGTTGCAATTCATAGTGAGGAAAATATCTGGTTTATCGTACTTTTTTATTAGAGTCATTGCATCAAGATAACGTCGTTTTATATCCCTTAGCCCACCGACAAATGAAGCTGGGAAGATAACTCAACGATCAATTCTACAACCTACTGTTTGACCAATAGTAATACTATCTAAAACACCTGGAAATATCTCTGTCCTTATCTCATTTTGTCTTTTTCTATGAAAATCAAGTCTAGATGTTTCAATATTTATATAAGCTCCCACAACAAATTGTTGAAGCAACCTTAAGCTATGAAGCAACATAGATTCATCATGTTCTCTTATCTGGAGCCTATAATAATAATATTCTCTAGCAAAAACAGTACCATCTTTTATAGTATTCTTGATCAGCAACTAATAATCAAACAAATAAATTTGATAAATAAATGATGACATCAGACAATACTGTAAAAACAAAAAGAGAAAAGACAAACTTGCCTGCGTTTTACATAGTGAGCAATTCAGATGGATCAGTACAAAAAGTTGAAATTAACATCACATCCTTCATCAGAAACATTGCTTTTGTTTCTCTTTGAAATCAACCGCTTAATTCTACGGTGCCATCCAGATTCACCACGAGAAGATAAAAGAGGATATTAAAGGGTTTCATAACATGCATAGTAAGACTGAATTATATAACTTTTGTCTTAATGAGTATAGACTTGGATATGAGGACATTTATCATTCTTTTCATCATTGACCTCAGTCCATATAGCAGCCACTTGTGATGCAGTAGGAGGATTGTAAACATGCCGATCAAGGCCAAGATAACACTTCAAAACTATTGCATGATTCTTAAGCGTTAGAATGTCCCTAAGACTTTTGAAGAACTTGTTATAGGGATTATCTTGTAAAATTACCATAATCAGTTTTAATGTATTCTCTCGAAGTTTATCACAACTCTTAGTCCTTTTCAATTCCTCATCAGTATCAAAGAAATAAAGTTAGATACCTGATACCTTATCAGTTGTTGAAACTAAACTGTCAAAGAAATGATAAACTTGACCTTAAACAGAAAATGTATAAACGCCTTTCTTATTTTTGTTAATTCTCGATCATACCTAACTCCATATGAAGTAAAAGCCACATTATTATTATATGTACGAATATTCTTCCTGAAATGTTCGGATTCTTCATCATCACCAATAAATAATCGTTTCAGAGCATATGGCATTTGAGGAGCAACAATGCAAATCTCTCCTAATGAACAACAAAATGATGGGGGTTCTAAATAAAATCTCTTCGCATAACAATGTTCACAGTTTCGAACAAGACGAAGTTGTAGGGGCTTAATAAATAAATTTTGTAGGGATACTAACTTTGACGAAAAACGATGACAATTTATCCCTTGAAAGATTTAGAGAAAGGTTGTTCACTTTGTGCAGTAATAATTAAAAAATGGAAAGAATACAGGTGAAAAATTTTATAACTTGATCATCGACAAGTATCATTGAGCTAGGTTGAATTGAAGAGGAAGATACAATTGGACAATCTAAATTATGACATGTGATATTAGATACTTCAACTATTGATTTTGTATGAAGAATTTGTTTTAGTTGGAGAGAGGAATGAGTTGCATCGACATGATCTACATTCAAGTCGATAGATTGACTTTGTGATAACTAGATTGATGAATAAAAAGTTTACATTCAAAAGGTACATTATCAATGGTAAAATAGGAAGGTTGATGGCCAATTGTTTGGCAAAAAGAAGGCAAAATAGCGTTTCTCTTTTTTACAGCATGAGCATCTCCACGTCGCCATCGGAATTCATTTTTTTGTTTTCTAGCATTTCAACATACTTTTTACGCCTCTTGGCATTTCTATCCATCTCTGAATGCAAAAAAGAGTGGAACAAAGGTAAAAACAACTAACAATAATTTAAAATTTTTATTAATTATTTCTTGGATAACACCTACTTCTTTATATATATATATATATATATATATATTAAAATATATGTATTAGTAACATTTACGCTAATACCACACATGTAACAAACCATACATTTAACAAAGAAGGTAAAAAAAATTGAAAAGGTCACCATGATAATATTAGTGAAATATATTTTCAGGTAAATAAAGGATTAGAAGAAATAAGAGGTTATTTTATGCCAATGTGATGTAACCATGAAATGATATAAAATTAAACAATTTATCATATATTATAACACTAAGACTATAAAATGCCATGCATGTAATAACTGTTCTCAACTCTGTTAAGCAGTACATATCAGTCATGATTGTGATTGAACAAGATAGAAAACAACTTCATTATATATTTTACCTAACATAATAAGAATGAATGAAAGATTAATAGGATATAATCCGACACATTTAATTTCTGTTGTCAACTCTATTTCTATTGTTAGCTATATCAAGAATTTCATGTAAAAAGTTCATGTAAGTCACGGTTAAATCACAACTGTGGATAGAAAACAAGTCTATTATATATTTTAGACTAACATAATAACAAAGAATGAAGAATTAACAGAACATAATGTGATATATGTAATTTATCTTCTCAACTCTGCTAAACGCATATAATCATTAAATTGATAAAAAATTTAATAAGTAGAAGAACATATCATAAAGGAAAATGAACAACTTACAGATGATGGATAAACAAAGGCCTAACTCTTGTTTACTGAAACGGAGAAGATGTGATGTGTTCAATATATAGCTTTTTATAGTTTTGAGCTAGAGGAACGTGTTTATGAATGTACTGACAAGGAAACATTTGTATGGTTAGAGAAGAAATGATACGAGTCACAACCATGCAACGATAGAAATTAAAACAATTTATCATATATTTTACACAATATAATAACAAAAAACATTGACAGGATAAAATACGACACATATAATTATGGTTCTTAACTTTGGTAAAAAGTCCATGTAAGTGACAATTGGGATTTTCGTGAAACAGATGATGAAAAAGATAGAAAACAGCTCCATTATATATTTTACACAACATGATAACAGTGAATGAAGGATTAACATGATATAATGCGACACATGTAACATCTGTTTTCAACTCTATTAAGAAGTTGATGCAAGTAAAACGACATAGGAGGTTATGAACTTGTAAATTGTTGAATATCACGGGTGTGATATGTTAAGGTTGAAAGGAGATTGTAAAATAACAAATTAAAATCAGAAATTTCCAAAAAAATGCCTCATAGGCGTGACATTTTTAGTCACACTCGTGAGACCTTCTTACGGGGATGACTTAACATGTCACGCTTGTGAGACATTTTTTTTTGAATTTTTTTATTTTTATTTTACAATCTCTTTTCAACGTTTCATCATTATATCAAATAACATCAGTCAACAACAATATATGGAAAATAACTTTATTATATATTTTACACAACATAATAACAAAGAATGAAGATTTAACATAAAATAATGTGATACATGTAATTCCTCTTCTTAACTCTATTAAGAATAAATTGATAAAAATTTAATAAAGTCAACAACATATGATGACGGTAACGAAGAACTTACAGATGGATAAACGAAGGGCCAACTCTTGTTTATTGAAATAGAGAAGATGTGATGCCTTGAATATATGGCTTCTTATCGTTTCGAGCTGGAGGAATGTGTTCATAAACGTACTGGGAAGGAAACATTTGTATTGCTAGAGAAGAAAGGATATAGACGTGGTTTGATTGACAAATGTTAAAAAACAAATAATGATGTTGTCCATCATTTAATTAAACCTAATCTCTGATTGGCAGCTACAACATTATTTATAATGAGGTTAGAAAGTCATGAATAATACGGTGGGCAAAGTCAGATTTTCATTTAAAAAAATTTATTTCTCAACTACCGAATGAAGATTAACAATTAGTAAATTTCTTTCTTGTTTCAATGTAGATTGTTTATTTTTATGTCCATCAAAATATCACATATAATAAATAATGAGTTAAAGTGCGTGAGGCTCTAAAATGATGATGGAAGGTAATAAATTTTGCAATCGATTCTAAATTTAACATCAATCAAACTGCGGCGTACTTTAATAAATTTTACATTTTGCAATTGATTCAATGAAATTCTAGTTGTTTGGAGGTAATAGATGTATTTCATTTATGTATCTCGTTTTCCATTCTGTATTATTTTTTTGTTTGCATGAACATGTGACGTATAATGAAAATGTATAATAAAGTTTTAGTTGGTGATGATTAGGTTTATTAATTTATTAATTAGAAACTATTACTATGGAGAGAAGCAGGCATAGATAGATACAAAATTTAATATAACGTAAAAATATGTTTGGACCCATCTTATTTGTATTATTAAATAAAGTTTAAAGTGACATGATTGAGAGTTGGAATATTGCCAATTTTAAATACCTAAATTGGAGAGATAATCAAAGTTTTGATACGTTAAGGTATTAGTTATTTCATTTAAATTGACTTTAGGTAACTGAACTCACAACGGTTAGTAAATATAAGTGTACTTTGATGGAAGGTAATAATAATTTCAAGTTCAAATTAAAATAAGTCACATTTATGATTTCTTAAGTCACAACTGTGCCGCTTATCACGGTTGTGACTTATCACAACCGTAAAGCGTGAGTTAACTTAAAAGTCTAACTTAAGTAATTTTTTGCAATATAGTATAATAAATTATAAATTATACATTATAAATAATTAATAATTATATAATATTTATAAGAACAACGAATTTTTAATTTACATTAAAGGATCCAAATAATTTGTTTACATAACTAATTCTTTAAAATATGCTTATAATAAATCATTAATTATACATTATAAAAAACTAAAAATTATATACTAATTTCAAGCACTATGTTACAATGGTGTGACATAGTGAATGATGACATATATGAGTAATTCTTTGCAAATATACTTATTATAAATCATAAATTATAGATAATTAAAAATTATGTACTAATTTCAAGAAATATTAATTTTTAAGGCTGCATGCTAAGTTTTTTAAGTTAAGTGTTTATTTTCCAACAAGGCATAATAAATCTTAAATTATACATATTAAATAAATTACGTAATAATTAGAAATTAATCTAGAAAATATGAATTTTGTTAGAAAACAAATAATGATATTTTCGTAACCTTTAACTAAATCTAATCTCTAGTTGGCACCTACAACATTGTTTATAATAGGGTTAGAAAGTCATTAATAATAGGCCAAGACTAAATTGATAGTGGAAAGTCATATTTTTATTTAAAAAAATTATTTCTACCAACTAAAGATTAACCATTAGTAAATTTTTGACTTGTTTCAATGTAGACTGTTTGCTTTTATAGCTATCAAAACGTCACATATAATAAATAATGATCTAAAATGACAGTGTATGGTAATAATTTTAAATTTAACATCAATTAAAATGTGGTGTATTGTAATAAATTTTGCAATTGATTAGGTTTATTAATTTATTAATTAAAACCTACTACTATTAATATAGGGAGAGAAGCAAGTAGGTAGATACAAAATCTAATATAAGGTAAATATATGTTTGGTACCATCGTATCTGTATTATTAAATAAAGTGTAAAGTGATATGATTGAGAGTTGGAGTATTGCAAAATTTAAACACGTAAATTGGAGATATAATTAAACTTTTGATATGTGAAGGTATTAGTTATTTCATTTTAAATTAACTTTAAGTGACTTAATTATAAGTGGAATTGTGTATTAATGCCATGGTGTACAAATGATGGAAGGCAATACATATTTTGGTTAAAATTAAAATAAGTAATGGTCTGTGCCGCTGATGACAGCATCACGTGACTTAAAAAGTCACAACCATGAACCTTGAGTTAAGTGACAGTGACTGAATTCATTAATTTTTTGCAATATAGTATAATATATCATAAACTATATATTATAAATAATAAACAATTATATACTATTTTTAAGAACAACAAATTTTTAATATATTAAAGGACCCAAATAATTTGTTTAGATGATGAATTCTATAAAATAAGCTTATAATAAATCATTAATTATACAGTAATAATTTTAAAAAATTATATACTAACTTCAAGCACTATGTCACAATTGTGTGACATAGTCAATGATGAGGTAGATGAGTAGTTCTTTGCAAATATACTTATGATAAATCATAAATTATAGATAATTAAAAATTATGTACTAATTTAAAAAATATGAATTTTATTTTAACATGTTAAGTTTTCTAAGTTTAGTATTTTTCTAATAAGACTTATAATAAATCTTAAATTATACATATTAGACTTTGGTAATTTTTTGCAATATAGTATAACAAATTGTAAATTATACATTATAAATAATTAATAATTATATACTATTTTTTATCAACAACGAATTTTTAATATATATTAAAGGGACCAAATAATTTGTTTACATAACTAATTTTCTAAAATATGCTTATAATAAATCATTAATTATACATTATAAAAAACTAAAAATTATATACTAATTTCTAGCACCATGTCACAATGGTGTGATATAGTGAATGATGACATAGAAGAGTAATTCTTTGTAAATATACTTATTATAAATCATAAATTATAGATAATTAAAAATTATGTACTAATTTCAAAAAATATTAATTTTTAATGCAACTTCTAACAGGTTAAGTTTTTTCAAGTTAAGTGTTTATTTTCTAATAAGAATTATAATAAATCTTAAATTATACATATCAAATAAATCATTTAATAATTAGAAATTAATATGGAAAAATCTGAATTTTGTTAAAAAACAAATAATGATATTTTCGCATCCTTTAACTAAACCTAATCTCTGTTTGGCAGGTACAACATTATTTACAATAGGGTTAGAAAGTCATGAATAATATGACGGAACTAAATTGATAGCGAAAAATTAGATTTTCATTAAAAATTATTTCTCAACTATCGACCAAAGATTAACCATTAGTAAATTTTTGACTTGTTTCAATGTAGATTGTTTGCTTTTATATCCATCAAAAGTCACATATAATAAATAATAAGCTAAAATGTGCGTGGCTATAAAATGACAGTGTACGGTAATAACTCTAAATTTAACATCAATCAAAATGTTATGGTGTGTTGTAATAAAAATCAAGTTATGTATTGTAATAAAAATCCAGTTGTTTGCAGGTAATAGTTGTATTTCATATATGTATCTCATTTTCCAAGGTATACTATTTCTCGGTTTGCATGAACATATGACGTATAATGAAAATGTATAATAAAGTTTTAGTTAGTGATGATTAGGTTTATTAATTAAAACCTATTACTATTAATCTATGGAGAGAAGCAGGTAGGTAGATACAAAATCTAATATAAGGTAAATATATGTTTGGCACCATAGTATTTATGTTATTAAATAAAGTTTAAAGTGACATGATTGAGAGTCAGAGTATGGCAAATTTTAAACACCTAAATTGGAGACATAATTAAACTTTTAATACGTGAAGGTTTTAGTTATTTCATTTTAAATTAACTTTAGGTGACTTAATTATAAGTGGAATTGTGTTTTAATGCCATGGTTATTTATGTTAAAATGAAAATAAGTAACAGTTGTGACTTACTGAGAAGTTAGTAATTTTTTGCAATATAGTATAATAAATCATAAACTATATATTATAAATAATTAACAATTATACATTATAAGTTAATGTTGTCAACGACCAACAAATAAAAGGTAAACTTGAAATATTCATTCGACATAAAGTTAGACATGTGAGAACGAGAAAGAACATAGAAGATGATGAACAGTTGTATGTCACGGGGGTGAGATGTTAAGTCACACTCGTGAGAGCCCGTGAGGCATTTTGATTTTAATATCAACTAACATTTGTTAGGAATTTGACTTGGGTTGAGATTTTTTTGCAAATGTGTTGTATCTAAATCTTGGAATTTCAAAATTATTACTATTTTTTATAAAAGATAGGGAGTTAGACATATATTAAAATTTTGAAACATTAAAAATTTTTATTCTAACTAAGTTAAGCATCAGACATTATGGTCTTTTCCATAATTTTTAAAATAATTATTATTTTCATAACGAAAAATTTTGAAATTGTTGTTTTGTTAATGTAAAATCATGCAAGTACATCGTCTCTTCTAGTACACAAAAAGATTTCATCCTATATGATGCGAACAATACTACAAAAGGATTTCATCATATATGATACGAACAAGATTTTATGTTGACTATGAACCGAAGTAAAGTTAACTCTTGCTTTAAAACCGATATGATACCGACATGTGACGTTACTTAAGATGAGGTGGTATTATAGACACAAAACCACCAATGGGCAGTCACATAATTGACCTGTAAACGATCTCGTCATAAGGGCGTCAGTAAAATTTTAGGAACGGTAAGAAAGATTCCTTAGAGTTGTCAAATTTATAGCTCTTTTTGGAAAACAAAAACATAGTAGGTGATCGAAAGAAAAAGGGTTGTGGGGTTTAGATTCAGCAATTTTAAGTATTTCAGTTATGGTGAAACGCTGTGGAATGGGAGTCAAAGGGAATAAAGCTTTATTGGTGGCCTTTGCATAAGCTTTGATGTTTCAATGGCATGTTTTATCAACGTGTGATGCAAAGGAGATAGATCTCGCATTAAATGGGTTAATCTATGCTGAGGACAAAGGAAACTTGCTAATAGACCCTATTGCTGAAGAAGCTGAGTGAATTAAGGTAAGGTACCATGGTTTGACTGAGTTAGAATGTTGCGACACAGTAAATGAAAACCTTGATGAGCATGAGCCATCTTTAGTTGTTGCTCTGATCAATGAAGGGTCAAATCGAAGGGAAGAGATTAACCATTGATTACGTAAATTATAGAATTCTAATGACTCTTTAAAGTCTAGTGAAGAAACCACCATGGTGATTATTTAAAATTCAACAAATAGTCGAACACCCTTTAATCATCAACATTCCACAATTACTTAAAAATCAAGATTTGAATTATAGGGTCATTGCAGTAATAGGCTAATGTATGTTTAAAAAGTCTAAAAAATAAGTATTTTTCATAAAGAAATTAAAAGTGACATAGCAAACAAGAAAAAACAAGAATTAGGCATATAGATAACAATATTACCTTCCAAAGATAAGAGAACAAAGAAGGTGGGTTGATTACAAAAGCTCTGTAAAGTCTGAAAAGGTAATAGTCGATAACAATTTTCAATGTTGATAAAAGTACATTTATAAAAGTTAAAGCAGACCTGAAAAACGCTGAGAAAATAATAAGAACAAATTATAAGATAACATATGACAAGGTTATATGTAGCATCTGATTTAAATCTAATATAAAGGTCACAATAGCATTCGTGTGATAAAATAATGGCTATACTTTTATAGGCTATCAATGGAGTTTTGGAAAAAATCAACATACTTGCATAAAAAAGAAGTACAAATTGTTCACAGTTTTATAGTTGATACGATAACTTCTAAAGTAAACGGAATGAACTGTGTGAATCTACAGAAATAGAAGCAAAAGATAGAATGTGGATATGATTAGTGATCAATTAAAAAGGATAACCCTCTCCGTTGCTCGTGCATTTATAAACCTTTCTTAAAAATTATACATGGTCACTTATAGCTTTCGTGAACGGAACTTCCGGTACTCTTGTGTAAAGCAAAAAATCTCGAACTAAATGGAAATAATTTTTGTCAATTTTTAAAAAGGAAAAAAGTGAAAAAACGTAATCAATAGAGTTATAAAATTACCAAAATAGTTCTCGAATCTTCATCATCACCCGTTACATGAGTGAGCCCTTCAATAAGTTCAGTGGAAAATTCATCTACTGTCAAGTTCTCTACATTTCAAAGAAAAACAAAAAAACAATATTTGATAAATTTCGAAGCAATATTTGTTGTTCTTTATTTTGAACTAGAAATTAGTAAGACAACATTTATTTATAACGGAAGCAATAGAAAAAGGATTAAGCATAAAATAAAAACTAAGAAGAAAATGTAAGAAAATTTGATTGTTTGATAATATTATAATAAAAATTATTGTTACATCACCGATAAATATGCTTTCTCTCAAAAAACAGCAAGCCTTTAAATTTTTCGCAGCCAACTTAACGTTGCCACCGTTAATTCTTAGGAACCGTTCAATACAAGCGTTGTTACAAAATTTCTTCTTTGATTAGGTAGAAAATAATGTTAATGCAACGAATATTATACGCACTATTGATATAATCTTTATTCTTCATCCATAAAAAAACGAAATAGTGGCAAGAGAGAAAAGACCTCACCTATTTCTGCGAGAGAGGAGTTTGTTTAGTTAGATGTTGCAACATAACTTTATTTTGTTGAATCGATTAGGGAAGATATTTAAGCTGCTATAACGTTTCTTTGTTCGTCATTTTGAACAAGTAAAGCAATACGAAGGGAAGGAAAGAAAATAAATATGGTGGAAGATTTCATGAATGTAATTGATGATAAACAAAATTGAAATGACGAGGGAGGCTAAAATCATAACATATTTAAAAGCAAAACTAATTATTTTTAGATTTTGTCTCCAACAACCAAATAAAAATCTGCAGCGTATAAGTTTCATTTATACCATTGCATGTTTAAATTTGCAAGGCGTATCTGTTGAAAGATTGTTTGTTTAAATTATGATGGCAGCATATCTGTGTTTAAATCGACAGCGTATCTGTTGAAAGATTGTCTGTTCAAAATGTGATGCAGGTTATGGGAAATTAATTTTTTTTACAACATTAGCAAGTTAATGTTGTCAGCAACCAAATGAATTCACCCGACGTAAACTTCATCTGACGTAAACTTAGACTATGAGAAACAGTTCTATGTCACAGGCGTGACATGTTAAGTCACACCCATGAACCTTCTTACAGGAATGATTTATAATGTTATGGAAGCAACATCTTTAAACATTAAAATATGGAGTTTTGAAACTATTACTATTTGTTTAAATTATAAATTATGTGAAAATTTAATAATTGGGTGTATGTCACAGGTGTGATATGTTTGTTACTATAATAAGAAAAAATAATAATAATAGGGTGTATGTCACATGGGTGATATGATAAGTCACACCCGTGAGACCTATATTGTTTAAATGATAAATTATGTGACTTAAAAATTACTATTTGTTGAAATTATAAACTACGTGACTTATAAGAAAAAAATAAAAGTGTGTATGTAACACGAGTCACGGTTGTGACTATTTAAATCACAGTCGTCACCAGGGAAAACAAAGGGAAACAAAACCAGCCGTTAATGAAATGGACGGTGGAATGGAATTTCGTGGTCGTCCATTCCACTCGTCCTTAGTATATGTATACACTTAACAAAATTTTTGTGTATTTAAGATCTTTTATAAAAATATATAAAATAAAATTACACATTTAATAAAAGTCTAATAACATAATTATATCTACAATTATATATATTGTATAAGGAAAAATATTTTCTTATTTTTATTAATTTTAAATATTAATATAAAAATGAATACCACACACAGATATATATATATATATATAAATATATAAATATATAATAAGAATTGAAATTTTATATTGTATTGATTACTATAAGATGTACTGTTCTCTTTATAAATTTTAAGTTGTCAAAAAATTTTAATTAAGACAAATTTATAATAAATTTAAAATTGTAAATAATGTGTTTAGAGGATGAACTAGTATATCTTTTTTTTGTATCAAAATACTTGCATTCATTTATTGAAAAGTGATAATATCTATTTCTTTAATTTATTTCAAATTTGTATAAAACAAAGGTTTAAATACAGTTATGTAACAATATTTTTGATAATAATTACTAATAATAATTTAAATTCTCTAGGTGTAAGTGATATATTAATTACCTATAACTTTTAAAAGCTTTAAAATTGTAGTTCTATAAAAATTCGTTCTTTGCAATCAACCTCTTTACGTAGTTCACCTAAGCTAGAAATCTTTGAAGTTTTGTCTTATTAATAGGCAATTTTGCTATAAGAATGACTTTTTCTTTATTTTTATCTAGCTCAACTCCTGTATTCTAAACTAAAAACCTTAAAAGTTCCTTGCTTTTACTCTGAAAACACACTTTAAAGGGTTTAACTTCAATTTGTGCATTCACATCCTATGAAAGGCTTCTCGTAAATCATGGATATGATCTACACTCCTTTTTAATTTCAAAATAAGATCATCTATGTAATCTTCCAAGATGCACCATATCAGATAATGAAAAATAGCATTTATAGCCCTCTGATAAGGGGCTCTTGCATTCTTTAGACTGAAATGTAATATAACCCATTCAAATGTCCCTATTAACCTTGGACATCTAAAAGCTATTTTGAAAATATCATTTCGACTATAAAATTTTGATTATAACTATAAAAATGATTTTAAAAAGAAAACAAAGAATGTCAAATCATTGCATTTATCAAAGAATCTACAATCGGTATCATATATGCATCCTTAAGAGTGGTTGCATTTAAATCTTTAATGTAGACACAAATTCTTATCTTTCTATCTTTCTTAACAACAAGCAAAATGATAGCTAGCCCTTAGTATATCTAGTTGATATAATGAAAGCAACCTTATGTAGATTTTTAACTCCTTTAATCTTCAACTTAACTTCTTTGTAACATCTTATAGGGATTGACAGTGATGGTGAAATTCTGGCCTTATTGGAAGTATGTGTCCAACTAGCCTTCTGCTCAACCCTTACATCTTGGTATAGTACCAGGCAAAATAGTCTTTGAATCCCTTCAAGATCTACATTAACTCCAGTTTCATTCTTAGATCTAAATCTTTTCTAACAAAGATTCCACAATCTTCTCCTGAATTATCCAAATTCACTTCTTCTAGTGGGTTTTGATTTTGTATCCTGAAATCATTAAATTTTCTAAAAGAAATTTTCAACTCTTTGATGCAATCGTCCCTTATTTGTAGTTCCTAGTCTTCTTCAAAGAACAATTCTACATTCTTACATATACCAACTTCTTTGGAATTTTCCAAAATTTTCTACATTAAAATTTTATTTCAAGGGATTATGTTGCTACCATTTCTCTTTATGAGAATTTAATCATCATGATCTTTCATAATGGGAAACCTCATCAACCTAGCAGTAGGCATAATGGTAAATGTTTTCATAAACCTCTCTAACTTTGTCCCTTCCTTTTCTTTATGTTTGTTCTTAAGACATTCATTATAGTACAGTTTGCAAATTTGTATAAGCTTTACATGGTCACCATAGAAATTTACTTCTACCACATCAACTTTAGTCTGGAATGATTTTGAATCGACCCAAACAAATTCTATTTTATTGCCTTTCCATATAAGCAAAAGTTAATGAAGAGATGATGGCATTAATGAAGAGATAATGACATATAAAAGTTGGAATGGATCCAACCTCTTCCTAATAAGAGTTGATAACTGGCATGTGTATCAATAACAAAGAAAGTAATTAGAAAAGACTTTCCTTTTACTATGATATAAGTAGGGAGAATTCCCCATGCTTTGGTAGTTTCTCTAGTGAATGTAACAATACATAATTCAGTTAGGATTAAGTCTATGACATCTTTACTTAAACTTATCATCATTTTAAAACTTATCATCATTTTAATTAGAATGATGTTTACCACTAACCCATTATCACTGAAACTCTTGAAATTATCTTACCATTGACATGGGCCTTAATATATAGAGGTCTTACATGCTGCATCATGGCATCAGTTGGCCTTTTCAACACTATTTTTTGGGAATTTCTGGTCCCACGGCCAATATTAATACTTTGCATTCTCTTTTTTTATAAGGGAATTCTACCTTCTTAGCACAAGATTTACTAAATGAAGTAGGGATATTATGGAAGAAACAGTATAAGGTCTATTAATAGGAATTTCTCCAATTGTAATGAATTTATTGGACTCTTTCTTCTGACTCTCTAAGAGAGTTGAATTCCTGTAAAGTCTAAGAATTTTTTTTGTCTTGCTTTACTTTTCGCTAATGACTTCTACACATCCATTCTTATTATTAAGGTCTATAATACTTTCTTCCGCGAAAACAGATCTTATAAGTGATTTTTTTTACTTTGCTTTTTCTAATGGCGAAAGCTTACTTCTTTTAATCCTAACAATAGACATTTGTTGCTGAAGCACTATTTTTTGAGTTCGTGTCAAAGGTAGCAGATTCTTGGGATTCCTAACTCATTGTCATTACCAAGATGGCAGCACCTACTGTGGTACTATAAATCTAGGTTATTGCACCGAAAACTGAACGTTGGAGGTTTATATCTTTGTCTAAATACTTGGATGAACTCTGTTCAGTAATTTTTCCTTGAAATTTTACCTTTTGTTAGATTCTGGTAATTGGTTGATTCCCATTCCTAAAGTTAGTATTATAATTAAGAACAAAAGCATTTGTTCCTGAATTATATGCTAATGCCAAATGATCATCCACAATCTTTAGCTTATTTTTTACATCTAGCAATAGGCATAAATCAAATTTTGTGGCATTAACAGTTGCCATCAATGGGAATAGGTCTTCATCTATTAATATAGTTTGGTTAGCTTCAACGAATAATACAATTCTTGTGTTGATTTAGTCATAGATCATATTTAAACCCCTAATTATCTATTGACTTTAGGTGTTATGATATTTGTAGTAGTCTCTTCCTCTAATTTCTTATTTTGCACAAATTCTAGGATTTGGTAGTAAGGTAATGAATTTTTCTTGCAACAAAAAATCAAAGATATCCTCTATATTTGAGGTGTCAAAGTTAAACTAAATTTGAGTTGATAGCGCCTCCATTTTCTTTTTTGATTTTAAGAGATTTACGTTCTAGAGAGGGGCAAACATAGGTTCCAATGATGTTTACTTTGGCCGCTTCCAAATCATGAGATTTCATTTCTACAATATAAGTACCTATTGAATTCTTCTTTTAGTGCCCTTCTTCTCTAAAAAGTTCTTTATATTAAGACACCTTTGCTTTTAGCTCATAAAAATCATGAAATTCCATGCTTTGGAATTTCTTTCATAATTCAATATTGAGACCTCTTTGAGCTACTTTCACCTATTTGATTTTTGGTAGCTAATTCGATATTGACTTCTCTCTTTTTCTTTTAAACGAGTGATGAACACATCAACATTCTCACCACTCTTCTGATTGACTTTTATCAATTCAGTTACTAACTTCAGGCTCGAACCTTAAAAACTGAGTATGAAATAACCTTTCCATTTAATTTTAGCAAAAGATAGAATTCCTGCACAATAAAGCATAACAGAAGAAGTTTATCCTTATAAATGAATTTGAAAACAATATAAGGTTAAAATTATTGAAGTTCTCATAATTGGCTAATTCTACACATTATATGGTGAATCTAGCAATGTGTTCAATGGTTGATTGATCATCTTTGATAGAAAACAATTTGAATTGTAGAATTCTGTAACTACTATGATAAGGATTTTCATGGTCAATATATTCTAGATAAGGCTTGTAGAATTCTAGGCAGCCAAACTCTCTCAAACTAGGCCTGTAGAATTCCTAAACAACTTCTTTGATAGCTTCCATATCAACTTGTAATCTCATTTGTAGAGGGAAATAATGGAATTGTGATTTACAACTATAATGTTACTTCCTAAACCATATTGTGGTCTACTAGCTTTAAACTCTTCAGCAAATTCATATCTACCAACATTTTATGACTACTATCTGTCAACCATTTCGAGGATTAATATATAGAGACATCACAGAAACATCCTCTCTCTTATGAGGAGAAACATATCTTTTACGTACAAAAGAAGCAGTTGGAAACCAACTGCATTCACAAAGTTCCCTCACATTTGGAGTAGTATGCCCCCTGAATCCTTTAAAAATATTCTTTGCTAAAGCAAAAGAATTATGTCCAACAACTTGTAATAGCGCAACATAAAGTCTATCAATCTTCTCTGTCTAATTTTGGTTGCTTGGGTCATAGGAGTCTTGTTGGACTTCAATTTTGAAATTTGTTTGTGCATATAACATCATTCTATTACAACAATTTTGGATTATGGATAATAGGAGAGTTAGCTGAAGGTGAGGCTGCCTTCTCGAGATTCTCTACCATTTGAGATACAAAACCTTCATTCTCTACTAATGTAGGGACTTCTTCCTTCAAGGATGGAGACATATCAATTTCTTTTCTATTTTTTGTATATGAAATTGTAGTCCCATTAAGCACGTTAAATTCATGGTGTTAACCTGGATTATAAATGTGCCAGGGAGGAATTCTCCTAAAATCCATACCTGACTTCTTATCAACAACATAAATGAGCGTTGAAAAACTAGAAAAAAATAGAGTTTTAAGCTATCAAAATGCTAAAATATGTTGAAATGATGTCTGAACTAAAGAAATAATTTATTGTAAAAAAAGGGATCACGAGATATAAAAAGAACTTGAGTTAACAAAGATGAATTTACAATGTAAAGAAAGTTGGAATATAACAAAGTATTTTTTTAATAGGCTAATTATTCTCTTCGGAGATTGTTTTTGTTGTCTTGTGATTGAATATCGTGATTGTTGTCTAGTTGATGTTGTTCATAAAATAAAAAATTGAGAAAAAAGCTTGAACGAGTCCTCTAATATTCATTAAAAGTGTTAATATGTTCTTAAATTTTGTTTACCAAATAAACCTACAATTTACATAATTATGTCGTTTAAACCAAAATTTCAACCTATCATAGAGCGTGACCTAGAACTATAAATTATTAAATAAGAATAATACTTATGAAAAATAATTAATATTATATTTTAAAGTTACTTGAAACGATATAAGTTCACATGTTCAATAGTAAATCTTTATTTGTATTAGTCATATGATATATGCATATGTAACAGTTCATTTCAGTTTTTAAAAATGCATCTAAATATTATTTATTTAATGTAATTCAAATCCATTACGCAATATAACTAATTAATAATATAACATATAAGTATTATTACCTTTTAATTAATAAATTACATTTTAGTAATTTCTCAATCAATTCCAATTTTATAGTACCTAATATTTTTTAAATATTAATATAAGAAATGTAATACTTAATTATTTATTATTTTAATTTTTGATATGAGATTTTTTTATTTGAACTTTTTGTATAAATTTTTAATACATGCATGAAGTAAGAATAATTCATACATTATAGAAAAATGTGTTTTACCTTTCACTCTTGCATAAATTGATAGTTAAACTACATTTCAAATTATTCACTTTATTTATATTTAAACTATTTGTTAAACGTAAAATATAATATGTGACAAATAAGAAAAATAATAGTTTAAATTATAATAATATATCATTATTATTAAATGTATTATATACAAATTTTTATTTACTCTTCTAGAAAACCATCATTATTAAATATTTGGTGCACAAAATTTTACTTGCTTTGTAAAATATAATGTTCTAAAAATTGAATTAGACCAATCGACTTAACTACAATCATTAAGAACTAACTAGCTTTTATTCAATTTGTCTTAATAACTTTATATATGAAAATCAACCAACTAACTGATAAATCAATCATTTTTCCTAAATTGTAACTAACATTTTTAAATTATAAAGAAGTGTTATTTCATTTTTGTAGAGTCACCACAACAAAATTGACCTTTAGCTATGTTTTTTTCTACGATTTTAAAATCGTCGCTAAAAGTCAGGTTTTGAAAATGATTTTTAAAATTGTTACCAAAAGTCCAACTTTTCACGTAGTTATATCGAATCGTCAATAAAGAAATGTCTTTTTCAACAATTTATGTGAATCGTAGCAAAAGGCATGACCTTTTGTAACAGTTTAACAATTTCGTCACCAAAGGTCAAACCTTTGGCAACAAATTTGTGAATCATCGTAAAAAGATCGACTTTTGATGACGAATTCTTATAATCATCTCCAAAAGTTGAAATAATTATAACTTTGACCTAATGCATTCAAATTCTATAAATTTGTTAAATCTATGAATTTATATACAAATGATTCTTTAATGATATCTATTGTACATAGTACACCTCCCTTCATACAAATTTTTGGTGAAAATAGAATGAAATATCTAAAAATTGTAAAATGTTTTCAAAGTTTTAAACATATTGTTGAAAAACACATGGTTGGTAATTTAAATTTTGAAAAGTAAATTTTTTTTATATAAAAAGATAAACATACCTAAAGTTTTAATGTTAATAAGACCAAAATATCATAAATTTAAGTTGACTACTATTCTTAATCATTAATATTTATTAACAATAAAATAATAATACATATAAATATTGAAATATGGTAAGCAATATAATATAATGATATATGGTAAGTAATACAAGATTTTAATTAGAAGTTTAACAATTCTTACAGACAAAACAATAAATAAATTTTCACACATATTTCATCGAAAAGGAAAAGAAATAATTATTTGCCTAGATTCTAAATGACATGAGACTCGGTAAAAAGGACAAAGGAGTTTCCTACGTTTGGATTCTCAATAAGGGTCTTTACATATTCGAAGGCATCAATTGCAATAGTCAAAGATCTTTCCTCAGGTGTTGGTTTGTTGACGCCCTCTTTCAATAACTTCTTAGATTTAACTAAACTAGTAAAAGGTATAGTGAATGAATTCCCAGATGCAGTATAGATCAATGAATTAGATGGCTGCCTGTATGAAGTGTTTCACCTAATAATTAAATAGTATATAACTTAAATAGCTAATTAAGTCAAACAATATAAGGGACCCCAATTAGGGATGTTGCCGGCGATAGCCCAGCCCGGCCCGTTGAAAATTTGCCTCGGGTCATTGCAGCCCACGGCCCAGGCTGACCGCAGAGGACCGGCTCGTGGCTCGGCCCATGGGGGTCGAAATGGCCAGTGGACCGTTTTCGGCCCGCCGAAGGGCGGCCCGCGGGCCGTTTTGGCCCAAAATTTTAAAATAAAAATTTTTAAAAATAAATTTAAAAAATTGTTGTTTTATTTTTTAAAATTAATAAATTATAAAC
>JAOQMS010000005.1:9095422-9115637 GCA_027563885.1 Erythroxylum longipes
AAAACACCAAAGCATACTCAGTGAATATGTTCCAACTACATTTTCCAGCTTACCACTTCCAACATTTCACATATAATTGTTCTAACTTCCAAGAAAAGTTTTGGGGTCCAAAACAGCCAGCCAGCCCGTTGTCCATACATACTTGGACTGTTGACCGGCCCATGGGCTGAGCCGGGCCCGCCCAATTTGACAAGCCTAACCCCAATTTGAACATATGCATACCTGATTGAACATATATAGTTTTTGGAATCAACAACTATTCTAAAACAACTGATTTTCCTAATCGTGTACGAACCATCGAGATATTGCCACTGCCTCCATTTTCATCTATCTCTTGAATATTCGAGGAAACTTTACACAACACATAGTATATATAATTAAACGTTCATCTGATAGCTTTGTAACAGAAAATAAGATACAAATAATAAAAAAGAGAGGTAATCCTAATGATACTAAAATCTTTAAAGAAGGAGATAGGTCATGGAAGGCAAGGGGTGATTAGTTTTTTTATGAGGAGATTTGTTGTGCATCGGTTTGTTCTTCATTAGGGAGAATTTTGTCATATTCCTCCCGACAGAGCTCATTTCTGCTATTAAAAACTATTTGCCACATCAACATTCCATTAGTCCATTATGTGATTTGATCAAATATATTATGAATAAATTGAAATAAATGTATGCTAAAAGATTTGGTCTTTTAAGAATAAAAATAAAAATATCTTAAATGGTTAAATTAGCTAGTGTTATGCACTTTTATAAATTTTGATGATCAAATGATAAGGCATCGTGCAAATTTAAAGTGATTTAAAATAAATTTTAGGATTTTGAGCCATAAAAGATTGAAAAATTAAAATAAATATGTATTTCCTTTGAAATGTATTGTCTTATATTAGAACATTTCTCTAAAACTTTCTTGGAACATTTCAAGACCTAATCGATATATGTATGTAATAAAAAAGGCTATAAGAATAAAAGAAAAAGACTTTCATTGTTTTACAACCTTTAACTTAAAAACCCACCCTAATTCTGTATCCCTTGTTTGCTCCTTTGATCCATAACCTTTTTCTTTTATTTTATAACTATATTACAAGCCAAATTCTATATTTAAACATACTTACCTATTGTGTTATAGTTCAAAATATTTTGTTCATTAATATATCTATTAATAAAAAAGGACCAAAAAAGAAAAAGTAAGAAAGGTAGTAGTAAAAAAACTCAATGTGAGTCCATTTTTCTTCATATGAAGCAATTAACCATTCCCAAGTGAGTTGAATATCGTGGTTCCAACTTATACGTTTGTTACCTATATATGTTTAGATGCCTTGCTAATATTTTTGGCTTTGATCATTTTACTTTTAATTCTTATGTCTAATAACAGCCTCATTATACGTTGAAATAAAGTACTTTTGACTTATACATATACATACTATAAGTAGTAGAGATTTGGTGTAAAAGCAATCATATGGTAAATATGTACATAAACATCTCTTGTTGAAGTAGCCTTAAATCTCTAACAAACCTTTCATCAAACAGATAATATAATTTCCTCAAACAAGCATGGAAGATGGAAAAAAAAGTCAACCCATACACATCCAACATAGAAACAAAATTCACCATCTTCCAAACACAAACACAAACAAAAACCCATACACGATAAGCAAAACAAAAAACCATGTAAACTCCAAAACATATTAGAAAAACAGAGCACAACACAAAGAGGGTTCTTAAAAACAAGAAAGAAGAACAGTACCAATACAAGACACGGTGCTTTTTTAACGCTAACGACCACAACACAAAAGACAACCACAATAGAGGAGATGATGCTTCTTTAATGGTGAACCAAAAGGAAATACGATGGCTAATATGAAAATGAAGAGGGCTTTGTTTTGGTGTTAATAACCACCAAATGACATCATTTTGTCTACTTCAGAAGATATATACTATTAGCTACAATTCAGAAAACCATCGCCAAATAGTGGCCCATTACCATTTGGCTTGACCTTTAGCGACAAAATTATATAGAATATATAAATTTTATATAACAATACAGAATTTATATATAATAAATAGAGAATTGTAATTAAATAGACTAATATATTACATATGTAAGATATGATAAAATTTATCTATTATTTACATATTCATAGATTATTATACTAGTTACATTTATTGTCTATACATTCATATAATATTTTATTAATTACCATATATAATAAAATTTATTGCAATATAATTAAAAAATAATTGCAATATAGTAAAAAATGGAGATGATCAGTATCACATATTAATATCATATTCTTAAAGATCAAATTTAATATTATTGACAATGATTGTAAGTATAAAAATAAATTTAGTTAACAACAACGCAATTTCTTCCAATTTATAAAACTAAAACACAAAATTAAATTATATTACATTAATTTATAATTTTTATTAATCTCTTTCAAATATATAGTTTGACAATTTTATGTAGTGTCACAAATTTCTATTTATTACATATAAATGATATATTACAAAAATTTGCTAAATAAAAAATTATCATAAACATGAAAAGTATTGGAATATATTCCTTTAGCAATAATTCCACTATATCATCACTAAAGCGTGTCTACATTGGCAACAACTACTAGAAATTATCGCGAATTTTTAAACATTTGGTAACATTTTCTGAAATTGTCGCCAAATGTTGTAACATTGAAAAAACAAAACAAAAACGATATTGTTTGCTGGCTTCTGTTTATCATTTAAATAGAGTTGAAAACGATGTCATTTGTTATGAATGACAAACAACATTATTGTTGGCTTCTGTTTTTTGTTTAAAATGAAACAAAAATGATGTTGTTTGTTATAATAACAATCGTTTTCGTTTTCGTTAGATTTTAAATGGAAGCCCCCCTCCCCTGCTTATTTCATCTTCTTCCTTAATTCTTTAGTTGCTATCTTCTTCCATCTCCGTCATTCGTCTTCTTTAGTTGTTCTTGGACCGTCTTCTTCCATTGTCTACGTCCATCATCTCCAGTTAGTTGTCTGTCGAGGTTAGTCGTCCATGCTTTGCTCTTAGGTTTTTTTTATGCTTTCATTGTTGTTGTGAAATGTTTTATGTTTATCTAATGAGGACATGTAGATTTTGTTGTTTTACTATTGTTATGCAAGTTTTAGGTTTTCAAGTTATAACCTGTAGTTTTTTTTTTTTGCTTTATATATGTGACATGTTTGGGAGTAATTTGATTTTTATTAGACTGTGAATTTCTTTAAGTGTATGTAAAGATACTGCCTTTGATAATGAGCATTACGTAATTCTCTTTTCTTATTATATTAAGAACTCTAAGCTATTATATATTGAATGTGTTTGCATTGGGTCTTGTTAACTAGAAGTTAGTAAGAAAGAATCATATAGGTAGAGTGTTTAGGTGGGATTAAAAATTTAGGGGAGTTGTATTTTAGTTTAATTTTCGGCGTTGAACAATTGTGTTAGTCTGCTGGGTATGTTTTTACTTTTTCGAATGTGGGTTTATTCTTCATAGTGTCAATTTTTTGTGGTTAAAAAATAAGCAGACATCGATCATATTTTTCTTTAATCTCATTTTAGCATTTCTTCATTGATAAAGGAGTGAATCATAGGGTTGACTTCATTAATTGTCTTAAATGGAGCAAATTCCAACATCCTTTTGAATTAATGTTAAATTAGTTCCAATATATAGATCATCCTATTCTAATCTACCTTTGTTGTCCCTTTGATGTGCTACATTACGTGCTTCATTTTTCAAAAAGAGAAAAGGTAAGACAAAAATGGATATGATGGCATTCCACTTCTTCTAACAACTTTTTTCTAGTGTTTGATTCCAAGATGCTAATTTTTTTAGTAGGATTTTTTTAAAAATAGACGAGTTAGTTGCAAGATAGGGCTACATACTTGCCCTATATGATCCAAGACTAGTGACAAATAATAAGAGACTTGGTGAAGTATAATTTAGGCACAAGTATAAATACTAATTGATAATTGGACTTATTATTTTTCAGCATCAATTTCTTCTTAGTTAGGGTTATGTAAAAGAGCTTAGAATTTATAAGAAAAGTAAAAGAGGGCAAATTGCTCAATCACAAGGTTTAATTTGGTTGAATGAAGAATAGGAGTTGAGTTTACAGTAAGCCAAACAAAGGTTGAAATTTACTTTATGCTAACTCTTCCTTATTTGGTAAGGAGTAATACTAAGCTATATATATTGTCCTAGTCTGTTTAGGACCCAAGATTAATAAAGAAGATAGAATCTTTGTTAGAGTATAATTCAATTATATTTTAGATAATTTAGTTGGGAATTCCCTTACTACTAGAATCAAGGTTCTAACAACTTTTCTATGTGTGTGTGTGTACCCAGCCTTTCAAAGAGGAAAAAAGGCCTAATTTTTCTTTACAAACTTGAATTTTCAACTAAAAGAAGTAATGCTTTCTCTAATAGTGATTCTTAGACTCCATGAGTGATTCCTAGTTTTCTACCCTTCATAATTTGTTTGCCTCACTAAAATTCTAGCACTTCTATCCCAAATCTCCAGCAATCAAAAAGCCTAAAATTTCATTCACATCAAATTTGAAATTCTAGTAACTTAGATGAATATTCCAAATATGAAATTCAAATAGTCAAATTTTATAAGTTTTAAGAGTTTTAACTACTAGTTATGTATATTTTACTATTTAATTTATTTTCTATTTGGAAAGGGTTACCTTGATCATAATATCATACCCATACATGAATGCATACCCATGAATAAATGCATTTAATTTTCCTTTTATCTAGGATCTAAAGGGGGATGGATGAGCGAATGATTGTTTAATATATTTAAAAGACGTCATATGTTTATGTAATGATCTAGGAATAGTTCCACCATATAATTACTTATCCCTCACGAAAATCGTTTTTGCATTCTATCAAAGTATGTTAGTGTATGTTCATATTGACATTGAACAAGTGTATTATATTAAATTCGAAATCTTCACTTTCCCTGGCTTGGTTTGTGTTGAAGAGTGTCAATAGTCATCTAACTTCGTCGTTTGTCATCTCTAATTATCCATCCGTCCAAGTGAGTTGTCCAATTTTTGTTTAGTTCTTACGTTCTACTTTAATAGTCTAAGTATTTATGTTTGGGTTTTGTGTAAATGCAACAAATGTCTCAGTTTTGTGTTGTTGTTTGGAATATTGTTTGAATCATTGATAACTAGATGCATGAATTACATAAGTATTTACTACATGTAAAGTGAGTTTGATCTCTTATGGATAATCCAAGGCATAATAAACCACTAGGATGCTATATAAGCTGGAAATCCATGATGCAGCTCCAAAAAGGTTTATTGGTGAAATATTCCAAAAGCCTAGGAATCACAGTGAGAAGACCCTTTCTTGATTCATGTGGTCTAACAATGCCACGTACCTTAGTTATGTTATGATTTCAAACATAATATGTCAACTATAATTCATAATTTCAGACTAGTAAGATAAGATATCCACCTATAAGTGTGGATGATCTGAGACATAATAAACTCCTAAGATAGTATATAGGCTAGAAACCCATGATATAGCTCTGATGAGGTTTATCTGTGAAATATTTCACGAGCCTAGGAGTCACAACAAGAAGACCTTTTCTCGATTCATGTGGTCTAACAATGTCATGTACCTTGGTTATATTATGATTTCAAACATAATATGTCAACTATAATTCATAATTTTGAACTAGTAACATAAGATATCCACCTATAATTATGGATGATCTGAAGCATAATAAACCCTTAGGACAATATATAGATTGGAAACCCATAATGCAACTCTAATAATAGGTATCGGTGAAATATTCCACAACCCTAGGAGTCACAGGGAAATGAACCTTTCTCGATTTATATGGTTTAACAACGTCACATACCATATTGTTTGTTTGAATTCAAACTCAGTATATCAACTTGTATTGATTTATCATTATGTTATTTAGAACTTAAATTGCATTTAGTAATTTAATTATCTAATTTTAATTTTATAGCTAGATGGACAAAAGTTGGATGTCTCATCGAAAATGATCTATTGAATACTTAGAAGGAGTTAAGATATTCATGCAATTTGTAAAAGATCATATAGGGGTTGAATGTTGTATTCGTTTTCCATGCATAGATTGCTTAAATGTAAACATTCAAAGTCAAGATATGATATATAATCTGTTGGCCCTGGGTCTCGGTTCCTATTCCGTGGTGACCATGTGCCAAAGTTGGGGAATTTTGGAAAATAATAATAATAATAATTAATTAATAAATAAACATAAGTCACGGTTGGGAGTAAAAACAAATATACAAACAAATAAAATTAAAAAATGAGAAAGTCACGGCCGTGTATAAGAAAATGTCACAGCCATGACAACAAATAATCACGACCGTGAGAGTGAGGGGTCGTGGTCGTCCTTGTGCACGATCGTGCAAATCGATGAATAGTGCAGCTTCTGCACTCTCATTTCTAATCTTCATAATTTTCAATCCCAAAGTTCAAAAATTATAAACTTTATTCGTTAGAAAGCTAAGAGAAAGATCTACAACTTTTATGAAGACAATTTTATCAAATTATGCCTAGATCAATACAGTTTATTCATTGAAGTTTCAGAACACATTTTCATCCCCTTATTCTCTTAGTTCTCTCATGTATCAGTATATAACTCTATGCAATTTCCAAAAGATCCGAAACCAATAACACAATCCATACATACAAAACTCCCAGTTTAACCATTTGCTTAAAAAGATCTATGCAAAAGCCATCAAACTTCTAACACTGTATTCCTAACTGAAGTTAACAACTTAACAGAGAAAAGGATTTGAACATGAACAGAAAAGAAATTATTCAACTCTTACTTTCATCCTTTTCTCAAACAAACAGAGTGTGTACATTGCTTCAGTTACATATCAAAAGCCACATCAGTAGCATAATACAAAAATACAATCATGAATGCTCGTGCTTGACATGCTTATAAAGTTACCAAAATGATTGAATTAATTTAATTACAAAAGATATATCTATCTTAGAATTTTGTCGAAGATTTTGCAAGGTTCAATGTCGATCTGCTATTTCTGCACCTGAGAAGTGGAAAGATAATGGGGTGAGTTGGGAAGCTCAGTGGCTAATATGGTTATAGCCATTGGTGATGAGCCACATATACACATTACCAAGCATATTTATATACACCAATCCAGTTCACAGAATACTTAATTTAAATTACAGTCACATAATCCATATCATATAATTTACAAACATCAAACAAAGCATTCAATTATAAATCATGCTCAACAAATCACAACAAAGTATACAACAATATGGCTCGAGAGAATCCTATAAAACATAATGGTGAAACCGAAGTTTACACCATGAACGAAATGAGTTCATTTTTTGGAGCTCATATGCCATAAGCGGGCAACCAGGAGAAGGCTTTAAGTTAACGTGCACGTGACGAATGAAATGGTATCTCTCTTGGCCATACAAGCAATTTTCCGATGCTTACATATTTCATATCATATTCATATTTTCATGCTTCTTAACATCAAAGCAGCAGAATTCTTGCAAAGCAAACATGATATTAAAATTCACAAAACATTTTTCCCACATTCACAATGATTTAAAATAAGCATTTATACACACAAAATCAAATAATACAGCCCATCATCACAAAAACTATAAACATATTACTCACCTATTTACTTGTAACTCTAAGCTCAAGCTTGTCTTTCCTCTTATTCATGCCCTTGACTTTCTTGGTTCTTTTTAAACAAACATATTTTCATTCAATCCATATACACGAATAGAAATTCCATAGAGCTATATTATCCAAAAATGAGCTTAAACTTAATCTACTCTTAATTTATCTAACTAGCAGAACTAAAATCTAGTTAAATTTTCATGAAAATCTAATAACATAAATCTCTTGTTCCTCTTTTTTCTTCATTTTCAGCACATAACATATTTTCTCTGCTTTCTTCTTCTATCAAAACAAGAAAATAAATAAAGGGTTACCTAAAACTCAGCTGAACCTTCTTCTTCCACTTCTTATCTCCTTTATCTTTCTTTCCTTCTTCTTCTTTTCTGGTTCGGTTCCTGCTTCTCTTCTTCTACCTCTTTCTACATTTTTCTTCTCTCTTTCTTTCTTATTTTACACAACTCCCTCTGTTTTTCTCTAACCTTTCAAACACGTCTCTCCCTCTTTTTGGTTACAAGACTATCTTCCTCTTTCTCTAGTTTCTTCTAGGTTCTTGTACGACTTCTCTCTTTCTTTCTTTCTTACACAACTTTCTTCATCTTCTTTTCTTATAAATTTTAAGACAACTTCTAGTTTTGCAAACTTACCCTTCCATATTAACTCTATACCTTATGACTCCTTAACCTAAGTATAACATTTACATTTAATTCATGCAACCATATGTAATTAAAATTTTTTCATAAATAAACTCCTTGAATTTCTAATTCAAGAATTCTAATTTTTACTCATAACTAAACGCCAAAAAAATCTCATTTAAAAATTCTAACTTCCAAGAAAAGTTCGGGGTCTAACATAATCACTTACTGATACGAGGCATAGATAAATACTATACTCCATGGCTTTATCATGGTGAACGTTCAGAAGCAACTTGTAGTAGAAGTGTTGATACAAGTGTTGATGATAGTAACAACATGATGTAAAAGATTGTGATATTAATGATGATGGGAATGGGGAGATATTAGAGGATTATGGGAATTATATGGAAAATATGAATGAAATTGGTTTGCCTAACATAATTGGTAGCATTACAGAATACAATTTTGTGAAGTTATTGAAAGTTGCTCAAGAAGAATTATATCCAGGGTATTCAAATTTTTCACAACTATCTTTTGTTGTCAAGTTGTTGCATTTGAAGGTTTATAATAAATGGATTTACAAATCTTTTGACATCTTAATTGACTTGCTCAATGATGCATTACCTACTGGATACAAATTTGGATTAGGATATATATCAATACATACTTATAAGTACGATTGTGTTACATTTTTTAAGGACAATAAAGATCTTGAAGAATGTCCCATTTACAGTACATTAAGATGGTGAATGGATGATGGGAAAGGGAAAAAGATACTGCATAAAATCTTGAGATACTTCCCTATTAAACCACGACTACAAATGCTTTTTATGTCAACAACCGTAGATATGAGGTGGCATAAAGACATTGATGATAACATTATGCTTCATTCAGCATACTTAATGACATGGAAAGACTTTGATGGAAAGTTTCCATAGTTTGCAGAGGATTGTCGTAATGTTCAACTTGGGTTAGTCTCAGATGGATTTAATCCATTCAGAAATATGAGCACTTCTTACAGCATGTGGCTGGTGATTCTAGTGTCATATAATTTACCTCCATAGAAGTATATAAAGCAGCCTTTTATATTATTGTCTTTAAACCTACTGCTCCTAGTAAGGATATCGATGCATACACATTTAAACTCTATAATTAAAGATTAGTCTTCGTTCATACTTTAACATCTTCAATTTTATTCAATTCTTGTCACTAGTCTCCTATTTTAATTTGTTTTCTTCAACCTTTCCAATTCTATGTTTATTTATTTTGTTTATATATATATATATAGTGAAAACCAAAGCATGATCAGTCCTGACTTAGAAAGATAGTAGTTGTATGCAATTATTAGGTCTCTCACTGACGCCTATGTTCTAACTGGTTTTACAATGGTACATTTTAATTTTCTTATTTTCAATGTGTTAGGTCTACTTGTTTGTACAAATTGTTTAGTGTTGAAATTTTATTAATAAACATATGACTTGATTTTTTGTTTTTGAAAAAAATTAATTTGAGGAAGAAACTAACCTAATTAAGATTATTTTTAGCCTTGAAATTAAAATACTGGAGAGTTCTTATTTCATTTCATCAAATTATTGTAATATTTGGTTTAATTGTAAAAGGTTTGATCTTAAATTATTTTTTATTTTTATTAACTTTAAAATGAGGGTAATCGAGTTATCTACTTTCATAGGAAGCAAGGTTCTTAATTGATAAATTGTTTTATTCTAAATCTTTTTTTAGCCAAAACTATGGCACATTTCCCTTATTAAATTTCAATATTCTTATTAGTTGAATTTATTTTTAAATCTTACAAAGTCATAACTAGATTAGGAGATATAATTCTTAAGGATATGAACAAGGCATATTATTGAATTACATAGCATTAGATGTATATCTTGATGTTAAGTGGTGACAAGAAGTTCAAGGAATCAAAAAGTTGCTAGTTTTAAGGATTAATCTCAACATATTTTCAAAGAAGTGATATGACATCCTTATGAAAAATATTTTGCCTAATTTAATATTATTAAAAAAGAAATAGTTTAAGTGCTTCAACTCATTCTTTTTTTAAAGAAAAAACAATTTATACTCTGCTTAAATTATTTTAAGATTCCTATGCCCAAATAAATAATGTAGGTTTTTATATATTAAACTTGTAGACTTATAAGTGTGAGCCAATAATAATTTTGAACTACTAATTAATACGGTATTGAAAAGTCGAAAAGTTTGTTAGTTCAACATTCTCGCCATGTTTTTGTATAGAAGGAATAAAAAAGATAATTTCATTGGAAGACTGGCTCGTCCAATAGTCTTTTGATTTAGGATTATAAAATTTATGCATGATAGTTGTTGCTTATCATTATTTTAACTAATCTAGATTCTATAAATACTATGGAAATTATTACTCAATTCTTACATTTAGATTATTGACCTTTGTGTTTACTAAATTGATTGTATAAGAAAAGAAAAAAACTTTGGAAGTTGTAAAAAGTTAAAAGTTGTTTTTTTATACAAGTATTTTTTAGTTATATTTCTATCTTTTGCCGGAAAGGGGACGAAAAAGTTTCGGTTAATTACTTAAAAAATCCTAAAATTTATATAATTATAGCTCGAATTTTAAATGTGACAATTAAATACCTAAAATTTTCAATTTTTCTCAAATATAGTCCGACGTTAGTATCTTTTTTAACGGAGCTGACGTGGGTATGATAAACTATGATGCCATATGAGGCTGTGTGATTTTTATTTTGTGCAATACATATTTAAGTAAAGAAAGTTATGATGTAAGAATGAGAATTCAAATATTCAATTTGAATGGCACACCTGTATTTAGAGGAATTCAATATTTGACTTCATCTATTTGGTCTTTAAAGCATGATTTCCATAATTACGCTCGTGATAGCTTAATACACTAATAAAGGAATAGAACAGTAAATTGATATTCAATTATATAATTTATGTAGAACTATAAAGGTACTCACATGTTGTTAGATAGTTTCCAAAAATACTTGGCAAAAACCTTAGTAAGATCTAAAATATATGTAATTATGTATTGCTATGAAATGTCCTACTTTCTGATTGTATAAATATTTGTTTTATTAATGAGTGGTTAGTTGAAGAGCCATTTAAACTAAAAACCTTCTATCCTAAAAGGATATTTGACTATCCTGTAATAAGATCATAAAATATATATATTCTCATAATTTTCATACTAAAATTATAATAGAAAATATGGAATTGTCAGAAGAAGAAAAATTCGGTAAACTTAATATCATTTACTTATGTTAATTTAATATGAAATTGTATTTTTCTTTTTTTAAAAATCTAATGAAAATTTATTTAATATAACTATATATTTTATAGTAGAATATTGACGGGAGAGCAACTTATAGAATCAAGAACATCTTACTAGTGTTAAGGATAATACTGTTTTTCATAGAAGAGTATCATTTTGATGTATGTAAGAAGATTGAAAATCATTTACAACAAGAAGTAGAGAGAGAGAGAGAGAGAGAGAGAGTCATAATGCATCTTTTGGAGATGATGAAGCACACGAAATATTAGATAAAGAAAAAAAAGTTATAGTTAACATAGATTTTTATTTTCTTCTAAGAATTACTCATAGTTCTTAGCCGAGTTTTAAAAGGATTTTTATAGATTATGATGATTATTTGTGACGTAAAAGGGCTTGGAATAGATGATTTATCATTCATATTTTCCTTTAAATACTTTAAATTCACCTTATTTTTAATAAGTACTAGATGTTAAAACAATGATAGATTCAAGATTGAAGGCACCTTCTTGTTATAAGATTCATATACCTATACTTTAAGATTTAAAACATAAATATTAGTTGGTTATGGATACACACAAATCCAACCGATGAGAAGCTATCTTTAGAGTATATATATATATATAATGGTATGTACAGTTTTCACAAAATAATTATGAATCTTTTTAAAGAGAAGGAAAAATTATATAAGCCTTAAATAGATATTTTGGACTGTCAATAGGATAAGTATCATACTTAAAGAATTCATTAACAATTTACTTGTTAATCCTTACTAATTATATAGTAAAGATGCATATATAAATATTAATATCATAAGTGGTTTTTGTTGATGTTGATGCCATTGAATGCATAGGTATTTTCTCTAATGAAGAGCAATCAATGCAATAAATAAATTTAAATTATATTTTGAAGGTTTAAGGAATTTTATTAGATTATCTATAAAGTGATAATTTATGATAAAAATGTAACCTAGTAAATTTTCCTTCTTTCTAATTTCATTATTTCCTTATTAATAATATATTTTTATTTTTATAATTCTTAATTTAAAATACAAATGAGTGGTTAAGATTATTTAGTTAAAGAATCCAATTTTGAGAAAATTTACTAGTTTGTCAAACGATTTTTGCTTCAAGCATTTTATTTTTAAGTAATTATACCTTTTATTAACTATTTTATAAATTTTCTATTATGTATTCAAAGCATATATATTAAGAAAAGAAAATATGACCAACTTGATATTGATTATATTAACTATATTGATTGTTTGAATAAAAAAGAAGAATCGTCTTGATTATAACGAACATAAAAAGACAATTTATAAAGAAAATATATTGTAATGGTGCATATACTATGCTACAATAGAAAATTAATTTGCACATTACTAATTTATATTTTGTTTAAATGCATTAAAAGATGTTGAAGTAAATACTTTGAATTAAATATGATTTATAAGTCTTTATTTGAAAATTTTTTTAAAACTACGAGACGCAGTGTTTTGATGATGATGATGATGATGAATTTTATTTTAATTAAAATAATTAAATTTATTATTGGTTAATTATCATTAATACACATTGGTATATTTTTATATCTTAATAAATGATTTCATTGTCATATTATAATTTTAATATTCTTATTTTTATTTTTTATTTATATCAATTTTATAATGATATACTATCTGTCAAACTTTCAAATTTTAAATCTCTTTTCTTATTAATTTAATGTCTAAACTAGCTTTTAAAACAATACTAAAATATGAATTTATTTGATTTATATGAAATATTCTATTAGTTCATAAAGTAGGATTAAAATTCATGAAACAAAAACTGTTAGTTTTAAGATCTTTATGTAAAATTTGTGGAAACTTTTTCCTTAAATATTATTAATGATAAAGATATACATATCTTATTACTAGATCATTGTTTAGTTCAAATTGCCAAGACAATGCGAACGGTTTTTTCTTGAAACTTGTGTTCATAATTAATGAAGGTTTATTAAAAAAATTTACATTTTTTTTTCACAATTAGATTAGAGGACTTATTTAAATTTTTTCTTAACTAAGAATGGGTGAAACCAACATGACGACTATTTGTTGAGAAGCTGACGTGGAAACTGGCAAGAAAGAGAATTGGTAAGGATTTACGCGGTCTTATGTGGGATGTTCGGTCCACGCAGTCTCTTCAATCTCTTTCTTTCTCCTCGCCATCTCCTGGTCTTAATCGATCCACACGCCTGCTCTCGGGGCTCCGGATAAGCTCAGTTTCGAATAAGCAAATAATTTTCAATTCCGAATAATTTGACTTAAGATTTTCACCATCTCCGGGAGCGAAGAATGGAGGCAGGCGGCGGAGGTGGAGTAGGAGGGCCGGCACCGTTCTTGTTGAAGACGTATGACATGGTGGATGACTCGTCGACGGACGAGATCGTATCATGGAGCTCGACAAAGAACAGCTTCGTGGTGTGGAATCCTCCGGATTTCGCTCAGCTACTCCTTCCTACCTATTTCAAGCACAACAATTTCTCCAGTTTCATCAGGCAGCTTAATACCTACGTAAGTTGTTTCTTTTATTTTCTTGCTCTTTTCTGTTTCATTTTAAGGTTCTATTTTTGATAATTAATTGATGGATGGGGAAAGAGTGGGTAAGATATGTCAAATTGGACAAATGAATTAAATGATTTTTGGGATCTGTAGGGTGTTGATACGATTGTTAATTTGTTAATTATTTATGGTTCTAAGTTTGAGAGGTGGAGGTGGGTATTTTGATTGGGGAGTGTTGACATATTTCCATGATTAAAACTTGAAATTTGTTTAACGTGGATTGAGATTTTGCGCAATCTTTAAAGAAATCTATATAGCTTTCATGTGCTCCACATTAATCAATGCCTGGCAACCCAAAGATGAGTTACACATGTCATCCTGCCAGATGCACTTTGATGTAATCCAATCATGTAAGAGGATATATAAGGAGATAGAAAATGAGTTTTACTCAAAATCCAGAGAGCTTTGCCTTCATTCTTTGCCGCACTTGTGAGCAAAACACTGAAGAGTTGACTGAAAGTTGGAGGAGGGCAGATGTTAAGAGTGAGAAAAGGAAAAATGGTGGCAAGAAGGACCATAAAGTGGTTCATGCTCACACGGCCACGGCTATGAGATTGATTGCTCAAACAAGGCTGGTTACATATTCATTTACGGTTTCATACATCATGAATATATCATTTGGGGATGAAATCAACTTTTATGTTTTGACCCTGATTGGATCTTTGATTATCTATGTTCTGTTGATGACAGACAATAATATACAGGACTTTTGTGTTATTTTTCTGTTGATAGAGATGTATCTTTTAGCTGGCCTTAAGTTTCTCATGAATCATATTAGCAAATTATTGATCAAATTAGGCGTTGTCAACGTGATAGAAAGGACTGAATTTGGAAGATGAGAAATATTTGAGATGATACTTGTTTCTTTAAATGTTGATATGCCTTTATTATGCAGAAATGCATGAAAAATTTGTATTCTAGCAAAAGAGATTTATTGGCCTAAAAAGGGACAAGATGAGACAGAGCATGAAGTAGTGAATTAGCTCAGATGACTAAATTTGGGAGCACTTTCCAATGTGAAAATTTACCACATGCTTTAGCACGCATTTAAATCACCTGTACTCAAATAACCTGTGCCCCCTATTCCCCCTAACATCCAACCATTCAATAACTGGGAGAGAAAAAATAGAATGGTTGGATGTTAGGGGGAACAGGGGGCACAGGTTATTTGGGTACAGGTGATTTGAAGTCCTTTAGTGCAAGTCTTTTATTTTAAGCACTATTGTTGCCTGAGAAAAATACTCCAAGTATATCTGTAATCTTGTGTCAGGGGTTCAGAAAAATTGACCCTGAGAAATGGGAATTTGCAAATGAAGACTTTGTGAAAGACCAAAAGCATCTTTTGAAGAACATTCACCGAAGGAAGCCAATTCATAGCCACAGTAATCCCCAAGGTTCTTCAGTGGATCCAGAAAGAGCAGCATTTGAAGAAACAATAGAGAGGCTTGCACAAGAAAAAGCTGCTCTTGAGAAGCGGATTTTGAGGTTTGAACAACAACGGTCAGCTGCAAAGACCCAATTAGAAGAATTAACACAGAAGCTGAGCGGTATGGAACAGAGGCAGGAAACTTTGTTATCCTTCTTTGAGAAGGCTGTTCATGATCCTGCCTTTCTTGAACATCTTGCTCGGAAGGTTGAGCCGTTGGATTTTACAGCATATAATAAGAAAAGAAGATTGCCTCAAGTTGACCAATCAAAACCAACTGTAGAAAGCAGTTTCATGGAAAATCATAGCGGTTCAAGGCCTGAGCTCGGAAATGTCATTAATCAAGATTTCTCAAACAAGCTGCGACTAGAATTAACACCAGCTGTTTCAGATGTCAATTTGCTATCTCTCAGCACACAGAGTTCCAATGAAGATGGGGAAAGTTCATCGAGGAAAATATCTGAAGAAGACCCAAAAGATGCACAACCAAGAACATCAGGTCTCCTATTTGCAACCGAGATGTTAGAACTTTCAGATACTGGAGCATCTTATGCATTCAAAGGGAATTCAGCTTTCTGTAGAAAAGTTGCCGCAAATGAAAGCCCAGGAATGCACTCAGTGCAACAGAATTCGACTTCTAATGAAGACAACGACGGTCATATTTCCTGTCATTTAAATCTGACTCTGGCATCTTCTTCTTTGCAACTCAACAGAAGTTCTTATTCAGCCAAGACGCCACAACTAGGTCAGGTAATAGGCAAATCTGTAGAATCAAGTTCTGATGGCAATGATAAAGAAGCTGATATCGCAAATAATCCAAGAGAAAGAGATCAAGGCGTTGAGAATACCAATTTATCATCCTGGCAGGAGGCTGCAGTTAACAATCAAGGGCCTGCAGCTCCTCCGGTGAGGGTAAATGATTTATTCTGGGAGCAGTTCCTAACTGAAAGACCTGGTGCTTCTGATAATGAAGAGGCAATTTCCAATTATAGGGCACACACATATGATGAACGAGAAGATAGAAGGTCAAGAGATGTGAAAAACATGGAGGGGCTTTCTCTGTGAGAACAACTGTTGGAATGCCCGTGACTTTGTTCCTCTAACACTCCTAGTCCGTAGAAAAGGTTATGTTTGATGATGCACTCATTTTAATATGAGCTTGAGCCAAATGTTTGTTCACAGTGGATAGTTTTATGTTTTCTTTTGTTGTTCGGATGCCATTGATTAAAATGACTACCATTAAATTCTAGAGCTACTTGAATTATGCACCAGTAGATCGAGAATTTCCATTTTTGATTGTGCGCCGCGTCCTGTAGTATTCTATTACTCAAAACTCTATTTCGGTATTGAACTTGTTTCCTGGCAATTGCCTATTATTCTTGATTGTGAAGCTAATCACCAATATTAATTATGGTGACATACAACCGTCTGTAATTTTCAATTGTTGAACAGATACAAAAATATATATTTATAACTACAAATGATGTTTTATATTTTTTTGTATCAATACAAAAATTCTATTTTTATTCCCTTAAAGATTTTGGAAAAAAAATCATTTTCAATTATTAAACAGTTATAAAAAATATATTTTTAATATATAATTTTAAACAAACTATTAAGATTAGTTCAATTTTCATTTTTATAATTTAAAACGTAAAATCTCACTTTACATCAAATATAATTTGAGCCCGTTAATTAATATAAGTAATTATGTTATTAATTAATAGAAATGTGATAAATAATTTTAAAATGAAAAAAAATCTAAACTTATAATTTGGGAGAGTAGATTCTGGGGAAGAGTCAGAGGGCGGTGGGAGGAAGTCCTGTAAATTCAAAAACAATAGTCTGCTATGGAAATCCTTACCTTCCTCACAATTTGCTCCTAAACAAGGTCCGTGCAATGCAATACAGTTTGGGCATGAATTTGCCTTCATGTGAAAAGCCATGATGAGTAAAAAATTTCTTTGTTTTTCTTTCAAAGCTCTGGTCTTTATGGTGGAATTCCATGTTCACTCGTGGGTTGGCAAAGTCTAATCATTTCGGACCTGTGTCAGAACACTCCAAGTGGGTGTGATTCCCCAAACACTAGTTCCCTCTCTCAGGAAGAACTAACCATTGGGGACTTTGGCAGATGGTATATGAAGCTCGCAGGGTCACATAAACCTCATTCGGAATTAATATATATATATAAGGAAAATTATAGAGCCTGGAGTTTTCATATGGTGATGATAGTGATTTTTTGACATACAGAAGTTCCACACCTCTTTTATCAAATAAGACCAAAACAAAACCAGATGCCTTTCTTCTCGTCTTCCTATGTCTTACGTTTAAACCTTTGCGAAACTTGCTACTCTCCAAGCTATACATCACCTCACATGGCAATCCAGCGAAAGAGTTTTACCCGATCCGATAAACTCACCTGTGATGGTCCACGTGATGGTCCACTCATCGTGGATGGTCCAACCCGCAACCACTCCACCTATTTCTGTCGCCCACTCAACCCGTCATTATGTTGTCTCTGTGATGGCCAGAGTGTTGTTGATTGAGTTGGATATAATCATCCCAAGGTTCGGTCCCTATTCTCACTAAGCTGAAAGCACATACCATCCATGAAGCTGAGGAGAGGATAGAAGATCTAACCCTACTGAAGACGTTGAGCAATGGCTGGAGGTATCTGGTTCTTGGTTAAGCTTCCGCTACTGTGTTTTAATATATCTTACGGTTCGATATATGATGATTTATGCATGTATTTTATGTGAAATTCATAACGTATATGATGCATGCGTGAAGTGCCGTTTATTAGGGCTTACTTTGTCATCCAGACATGGTTACTGCTCATCTTATTTATTGTAACTGCGTTTTACGCTGAATCTAAGTACATCGCTTATAACATGGCTTCCAGGGAAGGTCAACGTTTACTTGGTACCTCACGGCTCACACGCACGACCATGTTGGTTGGATGAAGACCGTTGAACAGTACTACGTTCAAATTAACATGAATCGTAAAAAACGATAAATGTATACACCCTGGCCCTCATCTCATGCAACTGCAACTGCAACAACAAGTATGATGCAAATTGTGGCTCAAAATATGCCAAGAAAAACATTTAAAAAAAGAAGAAGAAGAAAGAACAGTATGTGAACAGAAGCGCCGCACTTAGTTGAAGCTACCAATAATATAGCTATATGAGGTGAAGGTGATGCTGTAAATTCTTTCCATGTGCTTGGAGTAGTTCGGCGATAAAATAATGTCAGCTGGCATTACTAATCACAAATGATTTGCAATGATGGCATAGCCAAATATGTAGTGGGGAAGGTTCTTTTTCTTCTCAGTAGGAATAGGAATAGGAATAAGACCTCCATTAATTCCCATGCTATGTTCCAATGATGATGACCAGACTTTTGCCTACTTCTTTTGAATGTTAAATACGATTTCATATCCCTTAAATGTTCATGGAAGAACTCCTTTCATGCTGCACCACCCAGGAAAGCAATACATTAAAATATGATCCTACATAATTCGGTTCCAGTGCTAAATGGAGGTCTTCCATCAACAAATAATAAAATGATATTTCTTGGCCAGACTGTTGAACAAATATGGGGGCTAGATGTCCATGTGCTTTCAATAGAATGTTGGCTGCTCTTGTTCGCCACTAAGACAAAGGGGAGAAGAAGAAGAGGAGGAGCTGAGCATCCTTGAATAATGGGTATCCATATCATTTCAACGAACCCAAAAATGACTTCTTTACGAGGAAAGGGCATATCAGAACTACAATCATGCTTGAAGGATATATTTTAAGAAATATAAGAATCGTACATTAAAACTTGCATTTACCTTAACCGCAATCCTCTTCACTGTTTAATGAATCCATGCTTATGGTCGAGTATTCATACAGCATCAAACTAAGATTTCCTTTTTGCTTCTAATTTTCTGTTAGCTTTGCTCTTACAGAGAAATGGGGAATGAAGTTTGAGTAGCCATTGATGTGTCCTTGCAAACATTGCCATAAATAGGTAAGCGGGTGACCCATTTGGTGAGATGACATTTATTACACACGTATCATGTTAAGCTATTGAAGTCTTGAGGCTCATTTGGCTAACAAGAAATTATAACTCCTAAAATAACGAGGCATTGGTGGACCATTTGAGCAAATTACCTTACTACGTCTTTCTCTCCATACATAATACATTTCAGCTAATGTGATACTTTTTTTGTCACTATCGACTAATAATGGCCTCTGGCTCTGGGGCCTTAATTAAACAGCAACCGAAAAAAAAAAAAAGAAAAAAAGCATTCTGCTCGGTGGAATGAAGAAAAGCATTCTCTATATTGAGAGGGCGCTTGGTTTATAGAAGGGAATGAGAATGAGAATGGGAATGAATATAGGGAGGAATGGGAATGGATATAATCATTATAATTATGATGGTTGGTTAAGATGAAGGAATGATTATCATTATCATTGATAGTGGTTGGTTTGTAAAAAATATTGTAATTAATTAATTATAAAATAAATTATATTTTAATTAATAAATGAATTATATTTTAATTAATTA
>JAOQMS010000005.1:9115737-9150330 GCA_027563885.1 Erythroxylum longipes
AATTAAAATATAACTATTCATTAATTAAAATATTATTATTAATTAATTAATTGCAATATAATTAATTAAAATATAATCCATTCATTAATTAAAATATTGTAATTAATTAAAATATAATTCATTTATTAATTAAAATATAATTCATTTTGCAATTAATTAATTGCAATATTTTTTACAAACCAACCACTAACAATGGTAATGATAATCATTCCTTCATTTTAACCAACCATCATAATTATAATGATTATATCCATTCCCATTCCTCACTATATTCATTCTCATTCTCGTTCCCATTCCCATTATCTTCTATAAACCAAGGGCCTCCTCAATCAATCATAATAACCAACCAACTTTTACCGTTCATTCTACTCCCATTGATTTATTCTCATAGAGGGTATGCTTTTGGTTGTACCACAACTAAGTAGAAATAATTACTCCGCTTATCAGATTTTAGTTCTCATTATGCACGCTTAATCAAAAGTGTGAATTGCCTGAAACTCGTCATTATTGTGATTCTTTTTTAAGTTTATAATAATTATTTCTCATATGTGTAGTAAAAAAACTTCAAGGATTAGTATTTTAGACTGAGAGGAGTAGGACGGATCAATTTATTTGATACTTAATTTTAAGATATTTTTACTTTAATAAACTAAAATGTTAAAGTTAACTAGACCTGGGCTACTTGTTTTCCCAATGCCCAATGGTAAATAACTAATAACAGTGAGTTGCTTTTGCAGTTTCCCAAAAAGTCAAATCACGATGTGTTGGTGATAAGCTGGAAGCATAACTATGTGTGAGAAGTATTTGAGTGTCTTGTCCCATCTTAAGACACTGCCACTTCTTCACAGCTACCTCATCTCACTTTCACAATTCCACATGAACTCCAACAATAAAACCTAAGTGATAACTGAAGAAAAATGTCCCAACCCATGACCGCGCTTTCCTTTTTGCTCTTCATTCTACTCACCCATGTGGCAATTGCAAATGGGATTTCAGCTTTGAGCCTTACTTCACTGAAAAACAGTGGGATCGATGCCATTGTGAGGAGGGGTTGTACCAAGAAGGTTGGAGATTGCTTGGAAGAGACAGAAATGGAGTCAGAGATCAGCAGGAGAGTTCTGCTGATGGGAAGGAAGTACATTAGCTATGAGACCCTGAAGAGGGACATGGTTCCTTGTGCTAAACCAGGAGCATCATACTATGACTGTCACGCTGCAGCGGCTAACCCATACAGCCGGGGCTGTGAGGTCATTACAAGGTGTGCAAGAGGTATCAGAGACATCAATACCTGAGGAACAATGTAGTTAAGTTGACAGACTTCTTGTAATTTTTATAGCCCGTTGTATTTGGAGATTTGGTGCCTGATGGGGTTGTTTTAACTGTATTTAGTATATCTAAGAATCATGTTTCGGGTTTCCATATGACTGAATATTGGCTTATAAATGAATATTGGCTTGATTTTTTAGCAGATCTGGGATGTAGTTTTGCCACTGTTCAAGTATATCGTTGGAATTGGATGCCATTTCCTTACTTTTATCCTTTTTTGGTGGAAGATTTCATGTTTCAGACCTTTGCTCATCTACTTTGTGAAGTACTAGCCAGAATATGGGACTGATTATTACCAAAAACATCTATTTATGGGCACTTCATCAAGGAAATGTTTGACATTTAAGAAAATGCTCTAGCTCAGGAAAGCTAGGGAGAATTTTAGGACTCTAAAAGACTGCGGATTACCAATACTTGAATTTCCACTTTAATAGATGCATGTAGGAAGTGCAGCAAATGGAACAGAATTGGTATTATTCATTAACAAAGTTGAATACTTCAACATTAAGACTCTTACTACTCAGTGAGACACTAAATTTTAAACCAACCCAATCTCATTCCCATAATCCTTGGAGACATTAAAATCGGATTAGATGGTAATTTCCAGTGTCTACTCATTTTCTGACACGACATGAGATAGTGCCATGAAGATCAATAGATTATTGTCTCAATTTTGCTCTAATAGTGTTATGGAAACTATATTTCCATGTTGGCTGTAGCTACTGGTATCAAGGAGACGTCTAATTCTTCAATTTCAAATCTCTGACTGATTTACCGAGAATTAACTACAATGCGTCATTTATCCCTTCCATACTAAGGCAACTCATTGTGGTCATGGTACTAGATCAACCTTTCCCAAGTAATTCCTCCTTGCTAGTTCCTTGCTAGTTAAACAATTCATCTTCTAGTAAGTATTCTTCTTTTTTTCCTCTTCATTTTTTTTTTCCCTTTAAAGTTACCCTACAAGATTAGTTAAGCTATTTACAAGTGTAATGCCTTATTGGGATTTGTATTTGATTTGTTATTGGCGCATCTATAATCAGAAAGTGGTAGGGCATGATCTATAGCTTTGAATTTCTTTTTTCTCCGTGCGATTTGCTGATAAAGCTGAGAGTCATAGCTAACTGATTGGAGTTTCGATGGGTGAAGGATTAAGTATGGTTCCTTGCAAAGATCTGTCTCATGTTGATCTATCTTTGCTTCTTTTTATATTCAAAATAGAAAGCTCCGATTATCTTATTTTTGGATTGCCTTTGAAATTGGCCTATGAAGAAGATTTTGTGTTTCAGGTTAAATGTTTGCATCTCCTAATATTTTCATTCTTTGCTCTGCTCTTTCTAATGTTACCTACTTTGCTTCCCCTTAACTTCGTTAAAATGCATTCTAGTGATGCATATCTTCACTTTGATACTCTGGTACTGGAAAGGTGAACAAAAGGTGTCCCCAGATACTGTGAGTTTGCATAAGCTCTTATACTCTAATGTGTCAATTAAATGCATAGACACCAAGCTATAAATTTAGCTCCACTTAAGTGGGTTTCAGTGTAGAGAGTACTACTCTGGTGGCCGATGCTCGTGCAGAGAGAGGAAAGCTATTTCTTTAATGCACAGATTTTTGTTTTCCTTAAACAACTTGGCAAATTGTATGTTTGTTGGCCTAGCTGAAGCGTTCACTTATAGAGATGATTTGCAGAATCAATGATGGATGTATTATTGATTTACATAAAATAGTTCTTGGTTCTCTTCTACATAGACTGTGAACTAGCATAACTTTTGGTTGTTAGAAACCATCCTCTTCCATATAACATGTGGCCTATAAACATCTTCAGTTATAGGTAATTAGGATCAATGGTATGAAGTTCTTGTTTAAGAACACATATTTGACTTTACTGGTATGGTAGCCAAAGTTTCTAGAGGTACAAGGTTTGAGGATAGAAGTTTGTGATTTACACTACATAATTATCCAACGAGGAGCAACATGCAACTCAAAGGAGAAGTATTCTGAAGTTCCACTTCTTGGTTGATGACCATATTGGAGCTTTTTTCTCTCTCTTTAGGCTATAACTTGATATAGGAATTTTGACAAAATTGAACCCTGACGTAGTGAAACACAATCATGTCTTTAAAATGTTGATGTTGAGTTTTGAGAAGTTATCCCCGACTGAACACTGGCCCAAAAATGGTAATTCCGCTTCCAAGGTTTTGCATAATTTTTTTCTCTCATTCAGCCTTTTGTCGAGTCCTTATTATATGATGGATTGGCCTACAGTATTCATTCATTAGAGCATCTTGGACCAACTTTTCCTCCATGTTCAACCTGTTGGTGAGTCCCATCCCATTATGAGCTCTGCTGTCCTTTTCTACACAAAGGATCGTCTCTTGCAATCGATTACTCCTTGCTTTATTGCAAAAAGATTGTACCTTGTCCGTTGAAATTTAACGGATTACCCTTTTCTTTAATCTTTCTTTCACCATTAGAAGTTTAAAATTAAGGCACTTTTATCTTAGAAATGGCTAGTTAAATGTTAATAGTGTTCGTGACAATTCCACAATCGGGGATGTTGAAAAATTTATCAAGCATACTTAAATTATTTGGACATCTAAATTCCGTTCCCATGGCTCTCGAACCTTAAGCTATTGACATGAAACCTAATGGCTTAAAAGACTTCAACCTAAGAAGTTCACTAAAACAAATTTTCCAGCAATGAATTTGGGGAACATGAACTACGCAGATTTTTTCAAAAAATTAGAAGGCAAATATACACAAGGACAGGAAATTGGAAATGCTATTTAATTTGGCAGTGGTTGGAACCTATTCCATAGTTAAAATGTATAAAAGTTAAACAAAAGAATCTGCATCGATTAAAATTTATATTTTTTATTAAATAAAATATAAAAACCAGCAATACTCAAATGAAAAAGTTACAAATAGATCCCACAGTACACAAACCCATCCAAAACCAAAATCTTATTCGATGACTTCTCCCCAGTTCTCCCCCACCAAAACACGGAACCTACAAAAATCAAAACCTAACATCCTACCATGACAAATCATAATCAGATTGTAAACACCAACATTCAAGCCGTCCAAATACATAGTTTCCCTCAAGTTCTCTCCATCTTCCTCTCAGTACCTGTAGTGCGGAGGCTTGTATGGACCCTCAACGGGCACGCTGATGTAATCAGCCTGCTCCTTGGTGAGCTTGGTGAGCTTAGCTCCAAGCTTTCCAAGGTGAAGAGCTGCAACCTTCTCATCCAGATGCTTTGGCAGAACGTAAACCTTCTTCTCGTACTTTCCTGTTGCCTTCTCGTTCCAAAGCTCGAGCTGTGCAATCACCTGGTTGGTGAACGAACATGACATCACGAAACTTGGGTGACCAGTGGCACATCCCAGATTCATGAGACGACCCTCGGCCAACACAATGATACCCCTTTTGGTTTCTGGGAAGACCCACCTATCAGTTTGGGGCTTGATGGTGATGCGCTTCACACCAGGGTAATTTTCAAGTCCAAGCATGTCAATCTCATTATCAAAGTGGCCAATGTTGCAAACAATGGCATTGTTCTTCATCTGTTTCATATGCTTAACCATAATAATATCCTTGTTTCCAGTGGTGGTAACAAAAATATCAGCATCAGCAACAACGTCTTCAAGGGTCAAAACTTGGAGGCCTTCCATAAGAGCCTGAAGGGCACAAATCGGATCAATTTCAGTCACAATGACACGGGCTCCAGCCTGCTTCAAGGCAGCAGCACAGCCCTTGCCAACATCACCATAACCACAGACAACAGCAACCTTGCCAGCAATCATCACATCAGTAGCTCTCATCAACCCATCTGGGAGGGAGTGACGGCATCCATACAAGTTATCAAACTGACATAGATTAACAGCAAATGTTAGAAACATTCTAAACAAACAATAAATGATAATAATTAGTCAAACCAAATTCAGACCTGTTAAACAATAGCCCTACAAGGGAGGGAAACCAACCAGAAAATCCATACAATTAAGATATATCACAGGTACAAAAAGGAAAAGCAAGTGAACTAAATAATTCATAATCAAAGATTTGAACTTGACCGCCAAACATAAAGATGGACCATTTCACGAGTAAATAATAACTAAAGACAACCACTTTATACTCTTTAAGTTAAAAATCGATCCGCAACAGCCAACATGCAATACAAGGAAACACTTTTAGAACCAAACCAGTAAGACATAGTAGATCTCAACCTTAATGGTAACACTATAAAACCAGATCTGCCACTGAAAACAAATAACAACATAAACAAAACCATAAGCAAACCGGATCTAAAAGATAATTGAACAATACCTTGCTCTTGGTAACAGAATCGTTAACATTAATAGCAGGGAACAGCAAAGTCCCGTTAGCCTGCATCTGATACAACCTCTTAACACCAGTGGTAGTCTCCTCAGAAACCCCAACCAATCTCTCCTTCATCTTGTGATACCTCTTGGGATCAGTCTTCAAACCATCTCTAATTATCGTCAAAACAATCTGAAACTCCGCATTATCAGTCGAAGCCGGGTCCGGGAGCTGACCGGTCTTCTCATAAATCTCCTCGGCCTTAACACCCTCATGGATCAAAAGCGTGGCGTCGCCTCCGTCATCAACGATCAGATCCGGGCCGCCGCCGGGACCCCAGTCCAGGGCGCGCTCCGTGCACCACCAGTACTCCTGCAGAGTCTCTCCCTTCCAGGCGAAGACTGCAGCGGAATCCCGGGCGATGGCGGCGGCGGCGTGGTCCTGGGTGCTGAAGATGTTGCAGGAACACCAGCGCACCTCGGCGCCGAGGGCCGTGAGGGTCTCAATGAGGACGGCCGTTTGGATGGTCATGTGGAGAGATCCGGTGATCTTGGCGCCTTTGAAGGGCTGAGCTGGACCGAACTCGGCTCTGCAAGCCATGAGACCGGGCATTTCGACCTCGGCCAACTCAATCTCGAGCCGACCGAAGTCTGCTTGAGACATGTCCTTGACCTTGTACTCGCGGCCACTTGTTGTTTTCTCGACCAACAAAGCCATTATCGGAGAGCTGGAGGCTGCGAATCCAAGTGAACCGGGATTAAGAAGAAGAGGTGAACAGCGCGAGGATTGTGGCGAGAGTGAGGGTGTATAAATAGGTTAGAGGTTGGTTTGAAGGGTTTTTGGGACTTGGGGGTTGGTGAATTGATGTGTAGAGCATTGAGGATAGGTATGGGTCCCGCTTTTGGATCCGACGGTGTTAGATGGTCAGTGAAGATCTTGATGAACACGTATCGGGTTTAAGATTGGGTTCCTCATTGTCTATATACTGGTTTTGGCTGCATATAATGGGGTTGATTTCTGTATCCTTTTTTGTCTATTGCTTAACTTCCCCCACAAATTTTGAATATAAATTCGTTCCCGGAATTTTAGTTTTTATTAGATCAAAGTCGTGACTCGAGTTGAGCTGAGCCACAAAATCATTTACAACCGCTTAAACTAGCAAAGACAGACACTCTAATCCTACAAAGTCGGGTTTAATTCAAAATTTAATTGATTTTTAAAAATTTTAAATTCTTACCAAATATAAAATAGGTATCATTTTTAAATATAAACTCAATTTATTATGAATTATATATTTTAGTTTTAATTTTAATTTTAATTCGTAAGTTTGAATATTAAATTTTTCTTCAAAATATAAATTAAATCAATTGTTGCATCATTTATTAAATATATACATGTTTATTATTTTAAATATATTATAATAATCATAATAATATTGAATTGACCGAATAAATATACTATTCACAATTTTTAACAAAATTTGTCAAATATAATATTTATATTTTTGAATTCAGATACAACGCATAATTTTTTTAAAAATTAAACATCTTTACATTTTGGCATTTCTACATATCTATTTTAAATTAAATATATTTCAACGAATTTACTTTTGCAAGCCAGCTCAAGCAATAGTATTTTTTTGCATATTTTAGATAATTAACATAATTTCTTCTCTATATAGTCAATAAGATTTCAACCCTATAATCAGTATTTATTTACAACCTTCATATCCCGCCATCTTATCTTCTAGTTAAATTTCTTTTTATGATACTTTATTGTTTTCTAAATTATGAATATATAACGTCCAGTCATATTTTTATGAGCATTGGATATGATTATATAACTCTCAAGAGGATGAGTTAAAATCTTACACTTTCACATTAAATGTTAGAAAGAATACTGGCCTCATTAAAACTCTTATTGGATGAAAACAAAAAACAAAAATCAAATCCATGGCAGACCACAGCCTGAATAGGGTGGGGATAACAACAGAAGTTTATTTTTATTGGCCACGAATGGAAGCAAATGTTCAGCATCAACATGTCGAGTGTCTCTTCCTTGATCAGCCAATTTTGTCTTGACAGTCAAAAGAAAGGTTACGTCGCTGTTGCAAGCGGCACGTCGACTGTTTCTTTACCAACCAGCTTCAAGCATTTTGCTCCAAGGGAAGGGAGGTTCAAATTCAGTTAGTCGAAGTTGCCTATTAAGTTAAATGTCTCATTTTGAAGTAGTGGTCAGGGACTATTTCTCATTTTGTCGATTTAGAGGATAGATAGAATAAGTATGAAAATTCACTGGATTTATAAAAATTAAATTTAAGTTATCAATTTTATTAAATATACATAATTTATAAATTACTTTATATAAAAAAATACAAACATTTTCATTTTATAATACAAACATTTTCATTTTATATTCTATGTACTTTCTCACTGCAACTTGTTTGAATGCCTTTCTTCAAATTAGGCTCCAATTAACTATCAGATTAACCGATAACAATCAGGCTTTGACCAAAGTTGTAAATACCGTACTGAATTTAGTATTGGATTAAGTTCTGGTATGGTACTATACCGGTACCGGTCAATACCAAGTACTATTTTGGATAATTTTTTAAATTTATGAAATAATTCCTAAAAATTTTTAAAATTTACAAAATAGTCCATTGGTACACTTTATACTTTACAAGTTTATATCAACTTTGACTTTAAAAATCACAATAATAAATAATAACCACAATTAATATCAAATAACAATAATTTTTAAATATTTCACATATAAATAATAACCACAATCAATAAAAAAAAGACAATCATCGTCATACAAATATATAATAAGAATAATACAAAATATTTAAAATATTACAATAATACAATTTCACCATTTTAATAAATAATAATTACATCAAAACATCCAATAAAAAGAACAATAAATATCTTTAACTCTCAAATTATTACAATTTACAACAAGAGTTTGTGATGATAAAACAATCAAGTAGAAGTTAAACTTGAAACAAAAATATTTACAATTACATTACATGTATAGAATTTAACATAAACGTCAAATATAAGTAAAATTAAAAGAAGAGGAAAAACAAAAACCTGAAATAAAATTCAATCATCTACGAGAGGATACCTGCTATAATTGCATTAACCTCACTTATCATTTGGTACAAAATCCTCATCATTGAAAGGAATTTCATCATCATTATCATTCAAATTTAATGCACCAAATGAAATTTCAATGCTTTTCCATCCAAAAATATCTTCCAAGTCATTAGCATCTACCAAATTCGACTCTTCAGAAATCCAATCCACCAAAAAGATCAATATTATCAATGAAAATTGGATCAGTTGAACTACTTGTACTATTACGATTCCTAGTAAACAATAAAATTTAATTATTAGAAAATTATAAGAAATTATATCAAAATTATTTCGAAATTAATAATGATAATAGCATATCTTTCCTGAAGCTTTAAATTGTAACGAACAAAAACCAGGTCATTCAACCTCTTATGCTCCAATCTATTACTTTTCTTATAGTGGATAAATTCAAATATGCTCCAGTTTCATTAATAACCTGTTGTACTCACACGTTGACTTAAAATCTGAATTGCAGATCTTTTCAATTTTGGAACACCATTTCAGAATTGATCCCACCAAGAAACTATTAGACGTAAGATAATAAAAGTATCGTTATAAACAAAATAAAGTATTAATTAATTTTAACAAATAAGAAAAGGAAACAACTAATACCTGGAGAAAGTTTTTCTCTTTGTCGAATAGCAATTGACGTCCTAAAATTCCTATAAGACAACTTATAAAGCTCCATTTGTGAGCTTAAGAGATCTTGCATCGCATCAATGCTAACAATTGTTGTAATAGTTAAAGGCATTCCTCTATTAACTTCAACTTGCTTAGTAAGATATAGTCTAAAATAAACACTAGGATTCAAAAATTCCCCAGCTGTAAACAACGAAGAAGAAAGTTGTCTTTCCCTTCTCTCATTAATGATTGAAAGATATGGTATGAACAAAAAAGGCCTATGTTTTAGATTGGCCTTGATTGCTTTCGTTGCTCTCTCCATGGCATAAAAAATCCCATTATTGGCTTTTCTTCACAATCAGCCAAGCGAAGCACTCTCACCAAAGGCTCACAAACTCGGATAACAATTTGGCACTGATACCAAAATTCTCTATTTTCCAGCATAATTTTACAAACCGCCACTCCAGCATTAGACCTAGCATGCTAAGATGCAATCCACTTATCACTTATAAACATTTGTCTTAACTCTTTCTTCATCATAACAAAAGACTGAAGTGATAAGAAATTTGTTGCAAATTTTGTCACAGCAAGACGACACAAATTCCTATCATTGGTAAATTCCTTTCTCATTAAATTCAATACTCATGCACGATTATAGATAAACTTTGTAACCTTTTTAGCTTTCTGCATAGTCTCATCAATAACAGGAAAATACCTAAGATTCCTTATATTCTCCAGCATTAGGTCAATGCAATGTGTAACACAAAGAGTCCAAAAAAAAAGAATTATACTTATTATGCAACCTTTTTTCTGTCGCTTTATAAGCAGAATTATTGTCAGTAACAAACTGAACAATATTTTCTGGCCCTACTTCATTCACAACTTCATCAAATATCGCAGACAAGTCTCAACATTCCTAATAAGTCCAGATGCATCAATAGATCTAAAAAATATAGAACCATTTGTAGAATAATAAAAATTTAATAATAGGATCTTGTCTCCTATTTGTCCAACCGTCACACATGATTGAACATCCATAAGTAGCCCAATTCACTCTTCTTTCTGTCAAATAACTTCTAATTTCAGAAACAAAACAACTCAAAAGTTTGCCTCTTAAGTTATCAATTGAAGGACCTTTGTATCCCAGACCATAAGAGGCTATTGCATCCATCATAGGTCGATAATAATAATAATGAGAAGCATTGAATGATGAACCTGTATCATACCACCATATAGCTACTGTCATATCGACATTGTGAGTTGCATCTCTTGATTACATTGCATTACGAATTGAAGGTTGGGCTCTAGGAATTGTTCGTGGTGCAAAAAAACTAGTCACCAACCCTTCTTCTCTTTTTAACAGTAGGTTTAAGAACTTCTTCTTGGGCCTGAGATGGAACACTACCAGTACCAGTACCAGTACCACTACCACCTTCAACATTTCCACAATCACCACGGAAACTAGAAATTGAATTTCCACTACCAATTTCAAAATTCAACCTTTCTCTTCTATCTCTCTCATGTTGATGTTAATCAAGCAATGTTTTCACTTGTTACTTCACACCATGACTTACTTTTTTACAGGGTTCCATATCTCCTTTAACACTAACTAAATATTTCTTTAATCAGGTGATTCATCCACTTTTCAAATGCTTTTTACAAAACAAGCAAGTAATATGATTCCTTATATCGAGAACCAAAGCAACATGAGCCCAAGCTGGATCATTGTATCTTCCTGAAGTGGGTTGATCAAGAATACTCGAACTTCCTTCCATTTATCTGTAAAAATAAATGAATGCATATATCAAATTAAATAACACATAATTTCATTAAACAATATGCATATCCATCTTATATAATATAACTCATTTTGGATGATTACATTATACACAATTCAATTTCATGGAATACAAGTCACTATAAGTCAAAAATTAACAATTCAATTATTCAATATATATAATTACACAAAACATACATAAATAATTTTCATTTCCAATAATTACAAAACATATATAAATAATTTCCATTTCCAACAACCACAAAACATACATAAACAATTTCCATTTCTAACAATTTTGAACAATTTCAATTCAGAGTTTCAAACATGAGGATCAAGTTAAAAGGATATGATATGATTTACATAATTGCCAAATAATGAATGACATATCTTATACAATTGTTCATACACATCTATTCATAACATGAGGATCAAGTTGAAGGATATAACTTCATAAAATAAATTCCATTTCCAACAATCACAAAACATATATAAACAATTTCTATTTCCAATAATCACAAAATATTCATAAAACAATTTTCCTTTCCGATAATCACAAAACATACATAAACAAATTTCATTTCCAACAATTTTCAACAATTTCTATTTTCAATAATCACAAACACATTCATAAAATAATTTCCATTTCCACAAAACATTCATAAAATAATTTTCATTTCCTACAATCACAAAACATATATAAACAATTTCCATTTCCAACAATTTCCATTTCCAATAATCACAAAACATTCATAAAACAATTTCCATTTTCAACAATCAGAAAACATATATAAACAATTTCCATTTCCAACAATCACAAAACATACATAAATAATTTCTATTTCCAACAATTTTCAATAATTTCCATTTCCAATAATCACAAAACATTCATAAAATAATTTCCATTTCTAATAACCACAAAAAATTCATAAAATAATTTCGATTTCCAACTATTTTCAACAGTTTTCATTTCTAAAAATTTTCAACAATTTCCATTTCCAATAATCACAAAAAATTCATAAAACAATTTCCATTTCTAATAATTTTTAACAATTTCCATTTCCAATAATCACAAAACATTCATAAAACAATTTTCATTTCCAAACAATCACAAAACATACATAAACAATTTCCATTTTCAACAATTTCTATTTCTAATAATCACAAAACATTCATAAAATAATTTCTATTTCCAACAAACTTCAACAATTTCTATTTTCAATAATCACAAAACATTCATAAAACAATTTTCATTTTCGACAACCACAAAACATATATAAACAATTTCTATTTTCAACAATTTCAAACAATTTTAATTAAAAGTTTCAAACATGAGGATTAAGTTGAAGGGTATGATACTATTTACATAATTGTCAAATAATGAATAACATATCTTATACAATTGTTCATATACATTTATTTATAACTTGAAGATTAAGTTGAAGAATATATTTATAACATGAGGATCAAGTTGAAGGATATAAGTATATAACTTTTTTGGAAATTTTTTTTTCTTATTTAAAGCTTTGAATCTTCCTTTCATTTCTAACAAACCATAATATTTTATACACCATTCTATATTTGGTTCTTAAATTTATAAGTTGCTTTTATAATTTTTAATTGACATTAATAAGTCTAAGTATAAATGATTGGAACCTACAATATGTTCACAATTTGAAAAAAAAAGTTCTTTTTAGAGACATTTATTACATTACTACTTTCACACATTATCTATTGTAAATATTTATCATAGCCCACATATATATATAAGCAAATCATTTAACATATTTTATACTCAATTAATTATTTACCCAAAGTTAATACTCAAATATTATCATTAACTACAACCAAATTATTATAAATTTATAATTGCATAATTTTATACTCAATTAATTATTTACCTAAAGTCAATTCCCAATTTCTAAAAATGAAATACCATTTCACAAAATTTAAGAATGTGTCAATTAATTATTTAAGTCTTTGCAAGTTTGCAACTTTAATATTATCGGTTTAAAATTTTAATTTATTTCAACTTCCAACTTACAAACTTTCAATTGAATCAATTTAATTCATCAACATCATCATATATTCACATCAGGTCGTGCATTCATTTATAAAAAAACTTATCATAAATTTCTCTTAATCGGTTAAACTTAAATCAATCTTCAAAACCAAACCAGAAATCAAATAAACAATCATTCAACTCTAATATCCAATCCAATCCAACCCGCACAAATCACAAAACCAAAACAATACCGTGACTCGTTCAACTCCAATATTCAAATCACAAAATTGTAAATCATTCAACTCTAATATCCAACCTAGATACACACGAATTGCAAATCACAAAGCTAAGTTCCAACTAATTCATAAATCCGAGATCCAATCAAATCACAAAATTTAATTCCAGCTTTCAACATCCAAATTCCAATCGATTCACAATAAAAAATGCCATTAAGCAGAAAAAATCGAAAAATAAAAAAACATACCCACAAACTAATTCACAAGTTTCGGTTTTTTGGTTGGGTCTTCGAGTTAGGTGATGGGTCGCAGCCTCGGGTGTAGATCTGGGCGAGCATCGGTCTTCTCTCCTCCTTAAAATGTTCAGTGGTGGCTCCGATGTGGTGTAGTGGTCCTTATGGACGAGGGTTGAAGGTGGTGGCGTCTTTAGGACTTTGCGTGGAGAAGCCGTGGATCTCTTATGTTGGCGTAGATCGGGGAAGATGAGGGAAGGAGCAGCCTCGTCGGAGAGGGAGCAGGACCGTCGGAGATGAAGAGGAGAATGAGAGAGAGAACGACGATGGTGAGTGAAAGTGAGAGTCGATAAGAGAGAGAGAGAGAAAATGAGAAGAATGAAGCTTTAAGAGAGTGAGTGAGGGGCGCAGTAGAGGCGGGTTTTAGGTTTACATTTTCAAAAATTACAAATAAGTCCCCACTGTTTTTTAAATACCGGCTGATACCAGTTAGTACTAAACGAAAACTAGCGGTACTAATCGATATCTCTAGCCGATGCCCAAATAATGAATATCATTATGTTTTCTTACCAATACGATATATACGAACCGGTATAAAATAGTATTCGTTCCCTTGGCTTTGACTGTGGCCAGCTCTTTGTATTTCTTTTTCCTCAAAGAATTGAAACGCCAGTTCTTGCCTTATTAGAAGCATTAACAACGTGATGTAAAAGGAAAGGAAAGGAAATGTAGGAGGGATGGAGATCTTGCACCACTCAAAAAAAGACGAGAAAGGTTTAGTGGGACGCATAATGTGGGCGGAAAATCTCCTATGAGATGAGATCTAACGCGTCGTCGGGGTGAGTCTGAGGTTTAAAAAAGCTAAGGAAAAAGAGAAAATATCTGTATAGGATATTACATAAATTGAAAATGTTGTCACAGTGACATTCACATGTATATCGGGTCCACACCAGAAAACCAGTTTCCGAAAGGGGAATATTAGCATGTGCCTACGTATAACGCACTCCAAAATAGAAATCGAGCCCTAGCTAATGCTATGTTATAAAATGAAATTTTAACACGTCTTGTTTGTCGGCAAGTACTTAATTAAAGTGAGTGTGGGATACTTCGGATGTAGTGCCTATCCAAATGTGTTTTTCCAGAAGATTAATGATGTTTAGCTGCTTAATTGGGAGATCTATCTTACGGTAACCACTAACCAAGCACGAGAAAGCATATTTAAATTGGTGCATTAATGCTATAAACTGGAAGCAAGCCAGACGGTGTATGTAGCAGTAGTACGAGAAAACACGTGTATGTTTGCTTTTATTAAGTTTTACCCAATTTACGACCAACTAGGATTCATGTTTAAGATATTCAATCTATACGTGGAATCCACGGATGTAAGTGTGTATGACTATTTTGATTTCTTATTAAAAATAGGGACATAGATATTTGAACATAAAATTGTCACTTTACCTTGCGGTAGATGGTCGTGTTGTTTATTAAATGTTAATTGATCCAATTTCTCTATCAACATTTTATGATTAGGATAAAAACAAAATAACAATAATAAAACGTGAGACCTCCTCCGGTCTTAATTTGCCTGAATAAAGAGTCACATTATTAGTTGAATAGGGGCGTGGAAAATTGGCAGTACCATAATGGCTAAGGAGAAATCTGGAAAGCAGTACAATTCAGGGTTGGCATTTGGTAAGAAACGGAATCGTCCAATGTTTGGAGAAAGTGGGTGTGATCCAAATTACAAAATCGTCCTCCAACAACTTTGTTCCCACCAACTCCCTAGTCCTAATATAAAATGACTAGACAGTAGACACCTAAAACAAACCTACCTTGACAACGACGTCGGGGAAGTCACTGTCTTCATAATCATCATCCCATTTTGCTCGGGTTAATCAGAAGCACATCTTCTTACTTATGTTTACATAACCTAAACCAATCATCATCCCATTTTGCTAGGGTTAATCAGAAGCACATCTTCTTACTACTTGAACTAATTCCTCCATGGAAGCTTGCTTATGTTTACACGACCTAAATCATGTAGTATAAGTTCATAAACCATAGTTGTCAATTTTAATCAAAACAAAAAGTTTGTAATGAGTAATTATTTAACGCAGTTGATGATCATTACCAAACAATTTTACCATAAAATTAAAATATAGGGATTCTTTATTCATTTATTTTCATACATAAAAATTAATCTAATATTTAATTTATACAAACTATTTTTAGTATTTATTTAAGATAAAAGGCACAAAATTTTTAATGTAAATTTATATGATTTAATATTAAAAGGATTCAAAAAGATGAAACAAAAATGAAAGGCACAGCAAATAAACACCGAAGCCAATAAAAGTGAGAAAATGAAGCCCGTAAACGTGACTGTCTCGTCTTCAAATCACCAACCGTTTTCCTTTAAAACCTCCCCACAATCGCCCCATCTTTCGCTCGTACGGTGCCATTATCTCACTTACGAACACAAACGCAAACAAACTCTCCCAAAAAATGGATCCAGTGACTGAATGGGGCAACACGCCACTCCAGACCGTGGACCCAGAAATTCACGACCTTATCGAAAAAGAGAAACGCCGACAATGCCGAGGTATAGAGCTCATTGCTTCCGAGAACTTCACGTCCTTCGCCGTCATCGAAGCCCTGGGCAGCGCCCTCACCAACAAGTACTCCGAGGGCATGCCCGGGAACCGCTACTACGGAGGCAACGAATTCATCGACGAGATCGAAAACCTCTGCCGTTCCCGCGCTCTCCAGGCCTTCCACCTCGACCCCACCAAATGGGGCGTTAACGTACAGCCTTACTCCGGCTCTCCCGCCAACTTTGCAGCCTACACGGCGGTGCTCCAGCCCCATGACCGGATCATGGGGTTGGACTTGCCGTCCGGCGGGCATTTGACTCACGGGTATTACACTTCTGGTGGGAAGAAAATCTCCGCGACTTCGATTTACTTCGAGAGTTTGCCTTATAAGGTGAATCCGCAAACTGGTTATCTTGATTATGAGAAGTTGGAGGAAAAGGCTTTGGATTTCAGGCCTAGGCTTATCATTTGTGGTGGTAGTGCGTATCCGAGGGACTGGGATTATTCTAAGTTCAGGTCTGTTGCTGATAAGTGCGGCGCGCTTTTGCTTTGTGATATGGCTCACATTAGTGGCCTTGTTGCTGCTCAGGTATGGCTTTTATGTTCTTTTGATTTTGTAGGACATGTTGAGGATGGATTTTTATTTGTAATTTGGCCTCATTTGCAGTTATGGATATGAAGTTTTCAGTATTCTTCCTGATTTACCAGTTTACATGCTTTCAATGTTAAAATGAAAATCAAATTTCTATCTTTTGATCATAAAAAATCAAAACTCCATGTTTTCGATTAGTTTGACTTGATCTCATTCTTGTTTCCTATGTGCTGACCCAATTAAAGATCCAGCCTTTTGACAAATTCGGAAGACAAGAGACTGGATTTCAAGTTTTAACTGGGCAACCTAGTAGGATAGTGCTTTTTACTGGTTTTATTATGTGTAATCGTTCAAGCATGCAATTGAGTTGGATCTGATTGCAGTTCATATTCTCTTTAAACAAATCTCTGTTTCTGTGTACAATATATTTGTGAATTGGATCGGGGGCCAATATTTGGTAAATTAGATTAAACTGCCTTTCCGAATGGCACATGTAGACATTCTGCCTAGTAGGTGGCTACGAATGTGTAAGATATCATCTGGTTTTTATTTCAATTTCAGTTTAGATCATGCTTCAGAATTCATTTTTAACTTTGATATTCCCACATATGAAACATACACTAGGTTTTATCATATACCTCATTTTCGACCTGAGATGTCAAGATCTGGGTTTGATCTAACCATGTATTTGTATTCTTTATTCATCGACTTTAGGAAGCTGCCAACCCCTTTGAGTACTGTGACATTGTCACAACTACCACACATAAAAGCTTGAGGGGTCCTAGGGCTGGTATGATCTTCTACAGGAAGGGGCCTAAACCACCCAAGAAGGGCCAACCAGAGGATGCAGTTTATGACTTCGAGGATAAAATCAACTTCTCAGTTTTCCCTGCTCTTCAAGGTGGTCCCCACAATCACCAGATTGGTGCCTTGGCTGTTGCTCTGAAGCAGGCCATGAGTCCTGGTTTCAAGGTCTATGCCAAACAAGTTAAGGCAAATGCAGTTGCTCTTGGAAACTTTTTGATGAGCAAAGGATACAAGATGGTTACTGGAGGAACTGAGAACCACCTTGTTTTGTGGGATCTTCGACCTCTTGGTTTGACGGGTGAAGTAACTTGATTTTTTGTTTATTTAGTACTTCACAAGCATTGAATTTTCATGAATATTGTGCAGATATTGATTCTTGAACACTCTTCTTGCAGGAAACAAAGTTGAAAAACTCTGTGACCTTTGCAACATCACTTTGAACAAGAATGCCGTGTTCGGTGATAGCAGTGCTCTAGCTCCTGGAGGAGTAAGAATAGGTACGGTCTCCTATTTGGGGATTGCATTGACAATTTCAATCTTCATTAGTTATGTGTTGCTAATCGGAGGTTTTGTACGCAGGTGCCCCAGCTATGACTTCAAGAGGTTTGGTTGAGAAGGACTTTGAACAGATTGGCGAGTTCCTTCATCGTGCTGTGACAATCACTTTGAACATCCAAAAAGAGCATGGAAAGCTCTTGAAGGACTTCAACAAGGGGTTGGTGAACAACAAGGACATTGAAGGGCTCAAGGCCGATGTGGAGAAGTTCGCCTCCTCCTTTGACATGCCTGGCTTTCTCATGTCTGAGATGAAGTACAAGGATTAGGTCTGAATACTATTACTCATAACTTAAAAGAGAGTTTGGGTCTTTGGTAGTTTTCATTACCATTCTCCTGGGAAGAGAGGGGCATGGGTGTCTTTCTCCGCATTTCGTCTCGTAGGTTAGATTCCATGTTTACTTTTTTTTTTTTCCCAAAAAATTTCTTCTTTTCATATAATTCGAATTTAATGATTCATCCTGGAATAATGTTTGATGTATCACTTGTTTCATGTTCTTTCTTGATTTATTAAGTTTTGCTTTCCAAGCAATTAATTACAGCTAAGAATAAGAATTTCTGTATGTGGTCAGAGCGTAATGAAATTTAGTCCGCAATCAATACTAAGGGAAGAGTTAGCCCATTAAGAATCAGAAAGACATCTTTAAAGGACAATTTCAGGAATGCTTATGGCATTATCTTAATATTTTTTTAATGGTTGTGCAAATTTAGGAAACATAGAGAAGAAACAATGTTCCTAAATTATCCTCATTTTATGATATATATCTGTGTGTATATTGGTTTGTGTTGATTTGAATGTTAGTACAGGAGATATCGTGCATCAAATTTCATGTGCTGTTGCACCGACGAGAAAGGTCCGTTTTATATCTGTGTAGTCGTAACTTATAAATTTGACCAGTACCCGCAATTTGTGTAGATAGATGTATGATTTGCACTTAAAAGATTGACAAACATTGAATTATAAAGTAGTCTCCATTGGACTTTTACTCGAGCAAATATGCACTACTTGGATATTAAGAATTTAAATCATATTTTATGATATTATGATATACTAAAAAAATACAATTAATTAGATAATATAGTTATAAAAATACATATTTATCAATTATACATATCAATATAAACAGTAAAATTATACTTTAAAATATTTTCTTACGAGTAAAAGACATATATTTCACATATAATATAATAAAAACTTAACGTATCTCAGTATACAGGGCTCTTGTCGCTTTGTAAGAGTCAGGGAGGGTCATCAGTGCATGTCATCAATGTGCATAGCCTCTTTTTTTTTTTGTATTTTTAACAAACAAGCTGTTTTCATGATTCAAATCTATAACCTTTTAGTTACAAAAGTACAACTTTACCGATTGCTCCGAGATCACACTGTATCCCACATATAAGATAATGAACTTTTAAAAAACTCTTTAATCTTTTAAAGTTCTTGAAAACACTTCTTCTAGTTGCACTTTTTTTTAAAAACATATTCTCTTATAGTACGGTTAAAAAATTATAACAAAATACATGCCCCATGAATATTACACTTATACTAGTTAAATATTGTTTACATGACAATTCAACCTAGTTTTTAAACTCAAAGCTAACTAATTAAATTCAAACTAAACTAATAATTTATTTTAATTATATTAAATTATTAATTTAGATCAAATTTAATTAATTAGGGTCAGGTTTAAGAGCTAAATTATATTATTATATTAATGACATTTGATTAGTCTACATTTGATATTCATATTGTGTGTATTTCGTTGTTATTTTTTAATCGAATTCTAAAATAAGAGATTTTTCGGAAAATTAAAAACTAGAAAGAGTTTTTTCGAGAATTTTAAATGTTAGAAGATTTTATAAACATCAAATTCACCCCTCTCTATCTAATCATTGAATTTAGTTAACAATAACTAATATAAATATCAACAAAGAAATTTCTTAATATAAATTAATCAAATAATTGAATAATAATTTCAAGGGGTAGAGAAGAGAGAATGCGATCCGATTTATAGTGGCTCAACAAACTATTTTTGCCTACATACACTCCTAAGATTTTTCTTAGAATTCCAATATAATTCTTATTTTAAGACGAAGAATAACCTTTGTGCAATCTTTATATGTAAAGAAGAATTTTTGTTACAATCTTCTTTCAAGGTGAAGAGGAACCTTAATCCCGTTTGGAACATTCTCAAGTACAATATCCAATGCCCCAACAAAGGATTATAACTCAAAAATATCTCACTTGTTCACTTAATAAGTCCAAAGAGGCTCACTCACACAAAAATGAACTAATGAGACTCAATTTATTGAAAAACACTTAGAAATGTGTATAAAATATATCCAAAAGCTACTTTATGCTAAAACCAATGATAAAAAACCTATTTATAGTATTTTGGGACCCCTTTTACCCACAGTTGTTGGAGCCAAGAACTATATGCAATATACTGGTTGACTAGTGGACCATTATGTATTAACGACACCATATTCATTAATCGTTGGAACACAGGTTGATCAGCAGGCATATTGGTCGACCAGCATAGCACACTAGCATGGTCAACCAATATAACACACTGGTGGACCAATAAATTAACCAAGGCTTCAATAAAGTATAACAAAATTAATAATTTTAACCTATATAGGTCAACCAATTACCCCAAAAACATAATTTTAATAGCTTCAAATGCTCAAAACTAATTTGTTTGATTCAATTATAATTTAAACACTTCCCAAAATATTCCCTAAAGCGTGTAAGATTAAGATGTTTTTCTATTAAGATCAAAAACTTCAATATCTCGTGATGAATGTAAAGAGTTATACAATAAAGTGAAATAAAATGTTTATGCATGGCGAGCCTAGGCATGGTAAATCAGCCCGAGCCCTATCTGACTCAAATTTAATAGTCAAGCCTGATCACACCTAGGCTCAACATGACTCAAGCCCTACTAGTTATAAGGAAATGATGTCTTTTTCCATTTTTAATTTAAAAATAAAAATTAGGTTGGACCGGGCTGACCCAACTAGAGGCTATCGGGTTAGAAAAGTGAGATTATAATTAATATTACAAACTAAAGAATGACCTTAATAAGCTTTGATCTTCTTTTATTCTTAGTTTCATCTTCATTTTGATGGTTGTAAACTTTAACTTCTCTTTATCAATTTCATAAGCTACCTTATTGAGTTTATGACTTCATTTTGTTTTTATGTTGCTTTTTATCAGAATAATAAATTTATTAATAGTAATTATGTTTTGTTATCATCAAAACTTTGAGTAAAACCTCCTTTGGTTCAACAATCTCCCCCTTTTTAATAAGGATTAGTTACAAAAAATCATAAACTTTACTCTATTTTGGAATTATAGTCTCAACTTTAAAAAGTAGAAATACTTAAACTTTCAATTTTTGCAAATCTAACCCAACATTAGTATTTATGTTAACGGATTGAAGTGGCAAGCCACATTAAATATATTTTTGACATGTAAGATAATAGGTGGAATGAGATGTACATATTAGAATTTGTTTAAATAAATAATTAATATTAAGTAAAACAAAAAACAAGAAACCTAACTCATCTGAATTTAGGAATTAGATGTTTGCTCCTTTACGTAAAATCTATACAACTTCTATGAAACTATCATAACAAGAGAGGCATTGAAGAAAAAGGATTATGAATTTCCAGTTTATTATTATTCAAGAGAAAATTGCTACCTCTCTCTAGTGAACTCAAAAGAATCATACTCACGAGAGATTGACGTAGACTCTACTTTTGCTGATGCAAAGGAATATGGAGATCTTTCTTTGAAAAATTTGAATTGTAAGTGGCAAAAACTGGAAGCGATGAAGATAGAGAGATTGAAGTCGAGGAGTGAGAAATAGAGAAACCCTATGTACATAAGTAGGGAATTACAGAGCAAAGTCCAATGGAGAGCAGCAGAGTTAGAGTTCACTCCCCAAGAATAACAGAAATATGCAAAGTGAAAGCTATTAAAGATATGAGAGAAGCCAAGTTTAGAACAAGGAAGAAGAAAAAGAAAAAAGAAAAAGCATCGATGATGGGGTTGGAGAGTTTTACAATAGTAACATTTGTTAGAAACGTGGGTTCAAGTTGGATGGATTGAGTCGTGAAAAATTACTATCTTTAAGGAAATATTTGCCCCTATTAGTTGCTACAGGGTTTTGACAAATTTCCTTTTAGGATACAACAAACTAATGTTCTCTAAGACAGCAAAATCAATAGAGAACCAAAGATGAACTTCAATTAAGAATGAATATGATAAAGATGAAGAAGAGAAAATTTGATTGTGTATTAACCATGAATTGGATGTTAAACTAGCCTTATGTAGACTTAAAGACACCCATTCATAATTTACATGGTTGTTCATGGCACCTCTTGGGAAAACATGTGACCATTCATGGCATTTGTATTGAAAAGGCATGTCTTTTCATTACACTTCTTCATTCAATTTCTTGTATTTCAAACTATTTTTCAACAATCCCCCACTTAGGTTGTAATGCAAGATTAAAGACATTTCATGCATTTAAGAGGTTTCGATTTGAACCTCTTATTAGTATAAGCACTTCAAAGTTCTAACGAAATATAGGTGGCATGGAAGCTTTGAACTTAGATTCCTATGTGTTAGAACCAGAAATGCTATACACATGAAACCTTCATTCTTCTTAAAATTTCATTTAATAACCGCACTTTATGGCCTTGTGCTACCTCCTAGAATTCATGAACATTTACAAGATCTATTCCTTGTTGAAGCGACACCACTTCCTATGTTCATATAGGTGAAGACCGTTAAGAATTTATTCCCTCTTAACTCTTCATTAAGAGTGCTTAACACTCACCCTCCTTTAGTACTAATCTTTTAACTCTTTTAGGATTAAACTTAGTACTTAGTCCCTTGCTTATAACTTGTTGTTACCTATTGAACTTTTGACTAGTGATGTGATAGGAAAAGTTGGGTTTCCATTATAAGCAAAGTTAATTCATATGTCTCAATCCCAAACTTGTTGATGTGCTCTTTATCAAATCTCTCTCGAGACCCTTTGTGAATGGATCCGCCAGGTTATTATAGGATTTGACATATACGATGGCAATAATACCATCTGAAATCAATTGCCTTACATATTCATGTCTAAGGCTTATATGTCTAGATTTTCCATTATAAACTTTACTATATGCTCTAGACATAGTCGCTTGGCTGCCACAATGTAAGGATATGGTCAGCATCGGTTGTGGCCACAACTCGATATCCAATAATAAATTTCTCAACCAGTCCGCTTCCTTACCCACATCCCCTAATGCTATAAACTCAGATTCCATTGTTGAATGCGTTATACAAGTTTGTTTCTTTGATGCCTAAGAAACCGCACCTCCTCCCAAGGTGAAAACCCAACCCGATGTTGACTTGTTATCACTCATACTAGTTATCCAACTAGCATCCGTGTAACCTTCCAACATGGCTGGAAACTTGTTATAAAACAATCCGTAATTTATAGTTTTCTTCAAGTACCCAAGCACTCTCCCAATTCCCTTCCAATGTTCCACACTAGGATTACTAGTGTACCTTGATAATTTACAAACCACGAAGGCAATATCTGGTCTAGTGCAATGTGTAGCATACATTAAACTACTAATAGCACTAGCATATTCCAATTGAGCCATCGCTCTACCTGTATTTTTGGTTACTTTGCATGAGGCATCATATGGAGTATTTGCTTCTTTGATGTCTAAGTGTTTGAATTTGTTCAACACGTTTCCAATATAATGTGATTGGAAAAGAGCCAAACCCCCACTATATTTCGATATCTTAATTCCCAAGATAGTATCTACCTCATTTAAGTCTTTCATTTTGAATTGTAAGGTTACTTCTTTGTTTCATTCACACCCAACATATTAGTGCCAATAATCAACATATCATCCACATATAAACATATGATGACACCATATTCTTGTGTAAACTTAGAATATATATACTTATCGACACTATTATGCTTGAAACCATTTTTTAAGATAACAGAATCAAATTTCTCATGCCATTGCTTAGGTGCTTGTTTTAATCTATACAAAGACCTTATTAACTTACACACTTTGTTTTTATTACCCAGTAGAATAAAACCCTCCGATTGCTCCATATATACTTCTTCATCCAAGTCACCATTTAAAAATGTAGTTTTAACATCCATTTGATGTACATACAAATTATAAATAGAAGCTAAAGCTAATAGTACCCTTATGGATGTTATCCTTGCAACCCGTGTATAAATATCAAAGTAATCTATTCCCTCTTTTTGCCTAAAACCTTTGGCAACCAACCTAGCTTTGAATGTTTTTATTGAGCCATCCATATTATATTTCCTCCTAAACACCCACTTACATCCAATAGCCTTTGAACTAGGAGGCAAATCAGTGATGACCCAAGTATTATTTGATAATAAAGAGTCCATTTCATCATTGATTGCTTCCTTCCAAAACGATGCATGTCTCGATTGCATTGTTTCCTTATAGGTATTTGGATCATCCTTAATGTGTAACACAATTGGTATCTTATTTAGTACTATTGTCCTATTCCCTTCAACTAAGAAGACAATAGATTGTGAGGATATAAAATTTGGACGTAAGTCCTTTTCTTTTTAGGACGTTGACTCCTTCTAACTTCGGTTGAAGAACTTACATCATGTTTAATGCTAGAACGTGGTGTAGAATGTTTTTTAACTTGTGGTTCAACCAATGATCACTAGTAGAGTCTTGATTTGAGCTTGACTTATTATGAAACTTGTTTTCAACAAACTCAACATCCCTTGACTCTACAATTACATTGGAGTCTAGATCCAATATCCTATATGCCTTAGAATTTTCCGCATATCTAATAAAGACACCTTTGAGTGCTCTACGCCCCAATTTAGTCCTTTTCGGATCCAGAATTCTATAGTATGCTAGGCATCCCCAAACTTTAAGATAACTTAGATTTGGATTTCTTTTCTTCCATACTTCATATAGAGAAACTTTAAATTTCTTTATGGGAATTCTATTAAGAATGTGACAAGTTGTAAGCAAAACTTCTCCCCACAAATTCATTGGCAAAATTGAATTTACTAACATTGCATTAAGCATGTCAACCAAAATTTGATTCTTTCTTTCCGCCAAACCATTTTGATGGGGTGTATATGGGGCATTTGTTTGGCGTATGATTCCATTTTCCTCACAAAATTTTAAGAACTCTTGAGGAAAATACTCACCACCTCTATCACTTCTTAGAACTTTTATTTTCATTCCCTTTTGGTTTTCAACTTCCATATTATAAACTTTAAACACATGAAATGTTTCATCTTTATGCTTTAACAAATACACATAGGTATATCTAGATGCATCATCAATGAAAGTTATACAGTATCTATTTCCACCTCTTGTTAGCATACCATTTAATTCACATATGTCGGAATGAACAAGTTCCAAAATTTCAGATTTTCTTTCAACTTTGGAAATGGTTTCTTAATCATTTTAGCTTGAATGCACACTTCACAAGTTTTATCATCATTATGCTTGTAAGATATTAAACCATGTTTGGACATAAATTTAAGTGTTGTATTGCTAACATGTGCAAGTCTATCATGCCATAATGATAATGATAAGTCAACCATATAAACCAAAACATTTGTATTATTATTAATGCTTAACTTAAACATTCCATCACATGCATATCCTTTGCCTACAAACAATCCATTCTTAGACAAAATAACTTTGTCCCCTTCTAATACAGCCTTGAACTCCTTTTTACAAACCAAATTGGCCAAATCGAGATTCTTAGTTATCTCAGGTATATGTAAAACATTAATCAAGAACAACTTCTTTCCCGAAGTAAAATCAAGTTCTACACTAACCTTTCCCAAGACCTTTGCGGCATTGTTGTTTCCCATAAGAACTTCTTGGCCTTCACCAACATGTTCATAAGTCTTAAATAATTCTTTATTATTGCAAACATGTACCGTGGCTCCCGAGTCGGACCACCAATCATTAGTAACTTTATAAGAGGCCATGTGAAGTTCAGTGATCATACTAATATGCAAATCCGAAATCATTGCAACCAAGTCATTAGTTCCAAAGTCCACTATATTTGCATTGTTAGTATTTTGGGCATTACCATCTTGTTTTCGTTTCTTTCGAAACCAACAATCCTTTTTAAAGTATTCCTTCTTGCCACAATTAAAGCATGCCTTTCCTTTCTTGGAATTTTTAGCCGTCAGTTTTAGAGCATCCGTTATATCGGAGTTATTTTCTCTTGTTTCCACCGCTTTTATTACCTTGCTTCCCTTCAACATAATTAACTTTTGTTGCAACTTCAGAAACATGCCTTTTAACAAGACTTCTCGTCTCTTCTTCTATCCACAAATGTTTTTGAATTTACTCAAGGGAGCAGTCCTCAGTTGTATGCAAAAGCTTCTTCCTATAATCATTCCAACTAGGAGGAAGTTTGGAAATTATTCCTCTTACTTGCAATGACTCAGGAACTTCCACCTTTACGTCTTTAAGCTTGGAAACAAGAACTTGTAATTTATGTACTTGGTCCATTATAGACACATTATCCACCATATTAAACTCAAAATATTTCATAATAACATTTTTTCCACACCTTGCTTTTCGGTATTGTACTTAAACTCCAAAGCCCTCCATATTTCTTTTGGTGAAGTAATTGATGTGAATAAATCATAAAGTCGATAAGAAAGATTGTTGAGAATGTGTCCCTGGCATAGCAACTCATCTTCTTCCCGCTTCTTGCGTGCAATTTTTGTTGTTTCGTTATCATCCGGTTATGGGGTTGAAAGATCTTGCAAATCCGTGTCCAAGCAATATGCAATTTTCAATGTAGTCAAGAGAAACATCATCTTGTCCTTCCATTGTATAAAATTCATGCCATCAAAACGATCCAACTTCATGTAATCTTGATTCATGATACTCTTTGAATCCATTGCAAAATATTTCCTTAAAATTGTTAGAAAAGTGGGTTCAAGTTAGATGGCTTGAGGCGTGAAAAATCACTATCTTTAAGGAAATATTTGCCCCCACTAGTTGCTACAAGGTTTTGACAAATTTCCCTCTAAGATACAACAAGCCTAATGTTCTCTAAGACACCAAAATCAATAGAGAACCAAAGATGAACTTCAATTAATAATGAATATGATAAAGATGAAGAAGAGAAGATTTGATTGTGTATTAACCATGAATTGGATGTTAAACTAGCCTTATATAGACTTAAAGACACCCATTCATAATGTACATGATTGTTCATGGCAACTCTCGGGAAAACATGTGACCATTCATGACATTTGTATTGAAAAGACATGTCTTTTTGTTCATGACACCTCTTAGGAAAACATATGACCATTCATGACATTTGTATTGAAAAGACATGTCTTTTCATTACACTTCTTCATTTAATTTCTTGCATTTCAAACTATTTTTCAACAAAATTTTTATTAGATCCATGAAATGACTTCAGATATTCAATGATGGAGACGATTCAAGATAAGGGCATTAAAAGGCTCAAAGAGCTTGAACACAATTTTGTAAAATTCTAACATGTACCATTCCACTTATTATTGTTCTCTATTATTGTCATAATAGAAAACAATAACAAAATTAAACACATAAACAACTATTATGACAGTGATAAACATAATTCAATATCAAGAACAAAAGAGAAAATTGATATTAAAGAAATATCTGTACATGTAGATAATATAAATTTGTTCAAGCGTAATATATAAAATGAATAGAATAAGGATGAGGCCTTAAAATGAATAGAAAAATACATCTAAGGCAAATGATGGATTGTATGAATAGTTAGTTATACCATTCAGGTTGACCAATATACCAATTACCTTCATGCACCTCATGAACCAAGTACTACAACATTTCAAAGGTAAATTTGTTGTGGATGATAAGTTATCAAAGATGACACATTTTTTTACCTTGTAAGAAGATATCTTATGCTACTTTAATTGTAAAACTATTCTTTATATAAGTGGTGAGACTTCATGACATTTAAAATCCATTACATTTGATTGTGATGCCAAGTTCTTAAGTCACTTATAGAGAACTTTATAGGGTATGTTTGATTCTTTTCTTAAATACAGTAGTATCACTCATCCACAAACTGATGGGCAAATGGAAGTAGTGAATAGAACATTGGATAATTTAAGAGATGCTTATTTCATGACAAGCCAAAAAATTGACATTTTCTTATTGCCCTAGTTGAATTTACTTATAACAATGTTGTCCATTGCTCCATTAGTCATTCTCCATCTTTTGTAATTTATACTAAGATACCTATTCAAGCTCTTGATCTTGTTAAATTTCCTAAAGGTACTAATTTTAATGTAAGTGCTAAAAAATTAGCTAAAGAGACGTAAAAAATTCAAGTGGAGGTGAAAGAAAAACTTGAAAAAGCCAATGCAGAATATAAGGCTAATGTTGAGCAACATAGAAGAGCCCAAGTGTTTGAAGTTGGAGATGAGATTGTGGCATTCTTGAATAAGAATAGAATTGTTAAGGGATATCATAAATTGAAGGCAAGAAAATTATAAATCATTCAAGATTACAAGGAAGATCAATGATAATACTTATGTTGTTTAATTGCCTTAGTGGATGGATAACATCAATTCTACATTAAACGTTGCTAATATTTCACTTTATTTGCTTAATTGTAAACTTGGATATCTTAACCAAAATTCGAATTCAAGTTATTTACAAGTAGAGGTGACTAATGAGGCATCAAAATGCACAAATCCATATTGAAAACAACCAAAAATTCATGACCAAAAGATGCCCCGGTTCTATTTCAAGTAAAATTTATATTTTAGAGTTCTATTTAAAATAAACTTCACATGTTAGAGTTCTATTTCAAATAAATTTCGAATTTTAGATTTTTATTTTGAGTAAAATTAATGTTAGGATGCTATTTTTCATTATAAATAGTTGTAGGATGAAATAACATTAATTTTCCTTATTTTATTATTCTTATTAAGAAATTTGATCTCTTTTGTTTCTTTAAATTTTTGTTTAGTTTTGGTATGTTTTCTATTCATAGATTAGAACAGGTTGCTTTTGTGCTGCATTATTGTTTGACAAGTATATTTGGCTGCCTAATCATAAATCTATTATTACATAAAAAATCTTTAATTAAATTGTCTTTTTAACAACATTTTGAATTTTAATATTTTATGAATAGATTTAGATTCATCACAAAATGTTAAAATTATCTCTTATTTTATTCAAACGCATTTGAGTCTTCCAATCCTAAATCCATTATTTCACAAAAATAACTTTAATTAAATTGTTTTTAAACAAAAATATGTATTTTTATATTTCATGAATAGATTTAAGTTTATGACAAAACTTTACAATTATCTTTTGTCTTATTCTTTATCTATTTCTTGTTAATGTGATAATTATGTATAAATTAAAATGATTTTATATTGTTTTAATTTTGTATTTTATTGTTATAGTTTTTCAAACTCAATAATTGAGATTTTACACTCCAAACAATTTCAGAACACCAAAATGTGGGTATTTATTCATTCAAAGAATTTGACACATATTATAAGGAATTTGGTAAATCAGTGCAACATATAAGGTTTATTTTTAGAGATAAATAGTGCAATTATGATATTTTGTATATTATCCATATAAGTCACACTTTCATGAATTTAAAAGTGGCCAGGGATTACAAAATTTTCTTGACAAAGAAGCAATATTCAAATTAGTATTTCATATACTACTACTACTACTACTACTACTACTACTACTACTACTACTACTACTAATAATAATAATAATATTTGATGTATGAAACCCTTTACAAGATAACATTCCTTTTTAGTTACTCATTTAGATTTTTTACTTACGTATCTTTCGTAATCTATATAAATATTCTTTTTGAAAACTAAAGAAGTATTTTATTAACAATAGCTCATTATTGCAAACTATACATTAGATACAAAAGATGAGGTAGACTATTTATAGAACATGTCTATCTCAGGTAGAACAGAAGTTACTAAGAACCAAAGGAGACTTCAAAAAGTACAATACGTTGGAATCTTTAAATATCCAGCTTTTAGAGGTTCCACTTATAAATATTTAACTACTTAATTTTCCCATAAAAGAGATAATTCTTATTCTGTTTAAATTTGTTACGTCTTGATATGAAATATATATATAGGTATATATAATGGACTACTAGTAAGGCACATTATGCACTGAGGAGACCCAAGATGATAACCTTTTCCAAAGTTTTTGTACCTTTCCCAATATTCAAGGATGATAGGGCCTAAGTGTGTGACTTTAATGATGAGATTTTCTTTTTCAAGGTTCTTAGTATCATCCAAATTACCTCTTTTCTTTAATTATTTGTATCTCATTTTCTATTAGGAAGCTATTAGATGAATGTTTGATTATATGTACTATGTGTTGTGTAAAGCGTTTTCAAATCTTCAAGAAAACATAGATGAAAATGGACGTAGTGGCAATCTTCTGATGATTCATACAGGATTAGTGAAATTGGTTTTCTGAAATAGTCATCGATTCCAATTACTACGTCTGCTCAATAGGTATGCATGTGTTCGAATTTGAGTTTGTTATACTGTTAGACTTAATTAGCTATTTAAGTTCTATACTAATTGTTTCTTTGACGAAACGCATCGTACAGATGGTATCTAATTCAATGATCCATACAGCACTAATGATTCGTTCACTGTATCTTCTGCTGGTTTACTTAAAGCCAAGAAGTTGTTGGAAGAGGGTGTCAATAACTTAACATATGAGGAAAGATTTTTGACTATTTCAATTAAAGCCTTCAAATGTACAAGGACCCTTCTTGAGAATCCAATACCTCTTTTATCAAGTCTTATGTCACTTGTAATCCAAAAAAATAATTATTTCTTTTCCTTTTCGATGGAATAAGCGTGAAACTTTATTTATTTATTTATTTGTAAGAATTGTTAAACTTCTAATTAAAATCTTGTACTACTTATCATATATCATTATATATATTGCTTACCATATTTCAATATTTATATGCATTATTATTTTATTGTTAATAAATATTGATGGTTAAGAGTAGTAGTTAATTTAAATTTATTATATTTTAATCTCATTAATATTAAAATTTTAGGTATCTTCAAAATTTAAATTACCTACCACGTTTTTTTTCAACAATATGTTTAAAACTTTAAAAATATTTTACAATTTTTAGATGCTCCATTCTATTTTCATGAAATATTTGTATAAATGGATGTGTAGTACTATGTACAATAGACATTATTAAAGAATCATTTGTGTATAAATCCATAGATATAAATAAATTCAAATGGTTTTGAGTGCATTAGCTATTTAAACAAATTTATAAAGAAGGAAAAAGAAAAAATATGAAAAATTATATAAATGTCAATTATAATTAACGTTGGGATTATTAAGCACACTTACCCTTATGAAATTATATTTTTAACATTATTATTTTTAAGAATATTATCAAAAAAAATTTTTCATCAAAATTCCCTAAGAAATACATAAGATATAAAATCTTTAAAAATTCGTCTCCAAAAGTCCAAGATTTGGTGATGAAATTCATAAACTGTTGTAAAAGGTCGAACCTTTTGTGATGATTTACATAAATCGTTGCTATCGTAGAACGTCGCGATTTAAAGTCTTTAATATCAAGTTTTGGCCACATATTTTAAAAATTCGTCGACAAAAAGGTCAACTTTTTGGGCTAAACATTTGGTGATGAAATTTCTAAACCGTTGCAAAAGGTCGCTCATTTTGCAACGATTCACATAAATCATCACTAAACACCTAAATTTAGTGACGATATCGCAAAATGCCACGAAAACTTTCACTTTTGGCTAGGAATTTTGAAATCGTCCCCAAAAAAAGTAGCAAAACGTTAGTTTTGTTATAGTGAACCTATAAAATCTTGTTACCTTACTTGGCTATCAAATTTTTGGCGGAACACAAATGGATAGAGAATGCTTACAAAATTATTAAATACTCACCATATATGGTTAAGGAGAATGCTCTAAAGTTAAAAGGTAAATAAAGACATTAGAAGCATGCAACCGGTGGTTAACATCATTCTATACTGTACATATAATGCCAAAAGCTGATACACACTACATCAGGTGGACAATTTGCTACTATTTCTTTAGCAACACATCAAAATCGTCATAGAAAGGGAGGTATTAGTGACGACTAACAAACGCGTCGCACAAAACCAAACATTTAGCAACCAATCACCTAATAGCGTAAAAATCTAACATTTGACGATGGTCCTTTGGGTTTATGGCAGGAGGAGCAATTTTTGCAATCAATCGGCAATTTCGTCACTAAATATATATTATAATGAGATATATATGAAAGTAGTGCAAGATGTTAATTAGAAGTTTAACATTTCTTATAGACAAAATAATAAATAAAGTTCAACACCTAATATTTAATTAAGAAAGAAAAGAAATAGTTATTTGTTTGGATTCCTATTGACATTAGAGTCAGTAGAAAAGGTGAAAGGGTTTCCAATGTCTGGATTATTAAAAAGCCTTCTTACACACTCCAAGCCATCAATTGAAACAGTAAGGATCATCGACCCTTATGGTCTGGTGAATTGACACCCTCTTCCAACAACTTCTTTGCTTTAGCTAAATTTGAAAAAGATACAGTGAACAATGTCCCAGATCGAGTATGCACGACGGTATTAGATGAACCACATGTAATAAGCATTTCAGCTAATGAGCATAGATAATAGAACAATCAAATGTAAATCAAATGGTATTAGGAAGCCAAATTTGAACAGATGCATACTTGACTGATAAACTCCATGATCGTCACGATGAATATGCATAATTTTTGCAATCGACCATTGTCCCAAGACAACCTATTTTCCTAATGATGTACAAACCATCGGGACATCACCACTACCTCCATTTCCATCTATGCTCTTTTGAATATTTTAGGAAGGTTAACATAACATATAGTTTATACAATCAGATGTTTATATATATAATAGCTTCATAACAGGAAATGAGATCTAGAAAATAAGGAAAGTGAGGTAGTTCGGATGATACTAAAAAATTTGAAGAAGAAGAGCTGTCATGGAAGGCAAGCACTTATTGGTGTATGAAGAGGGGATTTGTAATGCATTAATTTGTTCTTAATCTTGGACAATTTTGCCACATTCTTCCCAGTGGAAGTCATTTCCACCATCATGAGCTGGTTAATTCTGAAAAGTCAATAGAAAAATTTGAAGTAAATCACACGTTAATATAGAAATTACGTACAATATGAGATATACACAAGAAAGGGGGTTGAATTGTGTATTCTTTTCGTGAATACAAATTCTTTGATTTTTCTTAATAAGAACTTCTCTGACTTGTTAAAAGAAAATCACTAACAAAAATTATTTTGGGTTAAATCGCAAATAACTTCTATATAGTTGTTTAAGAACAAAATATACTAAGTTGAGAGATAGAGGATATACACTGCGATTTTATACTGGTTCACCGTGGGCTACGTCCAGTCCTCAGAATTTGTCTGAGTATTCACTACACTTCAACAACTGTACAAGTATTCTTTCTCCTTCAAGAGCCTCTTCAGGTCTCTTACACCAAGTATTCTTTCAGCTATCTTAGCCTCTTCAAGCTCTTAGCCTTTTCTTTCTCTCACTAGAAAGATATCGTGAGCTATTGTTACAGTAGTTTAGCTCTACAGTATCGCACTACAGAATTTTTTATGTATACACTTGACCGCTCAAAAGTTGTAGAATCAAAGGTCTCTCTAAAAGTTATTTAGTCTTCGACTACGACCACTATTTATAGTCTAAGTCTCCAACAGCTTATTTAAATCTTGATAACCGCTTCTTACTTCTTGATTCTTGAAAACCGTTATTTAGTTGAGTTCTGTAGCTAACTCCAACTAACTAACTGCTCGACGTGCTAGCGTATCTTCTGCTTTGTATCGTCTGTGTTTTCTTCTGTGTTTCTACTTCTTCTGTCTTCTACTTCTTCTGTGTTCTACTTCTTCTGTGTTTTGTTTCTTCTGTCTTCTACTTCTTCTGTGTCTACTTCTTCTGTTTTGCTTCTTTTATCTTTTACTTCTTCTGTGTTTCCTTGTTCTATGTCTACTTCTTCTGTGTTTTGCTTCTTCTGTCTTTTACTTCTTCCCCGTCTTTCCTCTGTGTTTTGTACTTTTGCATACTTAACACACTCATCAAACTAGTTCATTTATTTCTAACATTATTATTATTTTGTTGTCATCAAAATTAATTATCGTAAAGTCCTCCTGACTTAACAATCTCCCCTTTTTTGATGATAACAAATAATCATA